>APFE030480345.1:198411-273325 GCA_000404065.3 Pinus taeda | reverse complement strand
TCATAGTGGAGGGGGATTCTTCTTTGGCTATCTCTGCGGCAAAGCGCCTTCAAGCAGGAACTCAAACCAGTAAAGTAAACAAACATTGGAGACTGGCGAAGGCTACCGAGAGTATAGCGGAATTGATAGCAGATCTGAGAGGCATTGTCTTCCAATCTATCAGAAGAAAGGCAAATGGCCTGGCTGATTTCCTGGCAAACCACGGGGCTGACACACTGCACCTCATCACGAACAGCTGTTGGCAGGACGTAAACTGCCCAACCCTCAAGGTGACATGTGCACAGTTGGCAGAAAAGGACAATGTCCAAGCCGACTCATCCTAAGGGGTGACGGCCCCAGCGCCAGGCACCGGAATGAGAAAATCATCGGCATCAGCAATAATCATGACCACAGTGATGGAATGACAGGACGACTAGGACAGGGGACATCCCGGCAGCGGCATGCCAGCACAAGAATCGATCATCACATTTCAACTCATCGAACCAACTGCATCAGCATTGGCC
This sequence comes from Pinus taeda, assembly GCA_000404065.3. Classification (NCBI taxonomy): domain Eukaryota; kingdom Viridiplantae; phylum Streptophyta; class Pinopsida; order Pinales; family Pinaceae; genus Pinus; species Pinus taeda. Next base: position 272,822 of record APFE030480345.1, on the reverse strand, counting down.
AATTAGTTACATATGGCAGGAATTCGCATGGCAAGGTACCCAGAGCATTTATGTCAAACCATAAAGAAGCAGAGGGGATCGAAGCTCGGAATAGGAGGAATCAGCAGGCTGCAACACAGAGCACCCCCGCTACTTCCAATCACCGTAACGATCTTTCAACCGTACAGCACACTTGGCATCAAGGTAATCAAGTCATGAGCAGCCACTTCCTTTTTGATTCAGCCTGCAACGGCCTCGCCTGTGCGAACCTTATTCCCATTTATGGCATCGGTACCCGAAGCTTGAGCGGGACAGCAACCATCCTTAGGCGATTTCATAATCGGAGACGCTATAAAGCAAGATATCTCAACCCTGTTTTTCCCACAACTTATCAAGAGAAGGTTGAGAACAAGTCCGCCAAAGATAATCGCTGTAGTGGGAGAAGGTATAGAAGGAAAATCATGGACGCGGGTGGCAGTCGCTGCGCTGCAGCGAATCAGGACCTCTATGAAGCGAAGAGAGGGTATGATACCCGAGCCATTGCCAAGCACAAGCGCAAGGTGGCGGAATTGGAAGACAAGGTAAAACAGGAAGAGAGAGGTCGCACGGAGGAGGAGGTTGCTGCAGAAGTGGATTGGCTGAAAGATCCAGGCACCCCTTCTAAGAGGGCTACTTAGTTCGTGCGGACCAAAGCGGAAAGCTGGCGCACAAAGACGCTGATTGCCAAAGCGTTGGAATCCATGGAAAAGGAGCGGCCGAAAATCATCACTGAAGTGAACTTAACAGACGCTCAGATGGCCAAGATCCTTGACTACAACAATGCTCTAGACAGTCGCATCACCAGGGTACAGGATGCCATCCATATCGTCGACCGCAAGCTCACTCTATTAATTAAGCTGCTGAGAGACACCATCAACCAGGGCCGTGCTGCCCCTCAGACTACAAATGCAACGGAGCAAGGAGATAATTTACTGGATGCAATGCAAGCCAGGGTGAATACCCATGCTGCACAAATGGGCCTGGATACCATCGGTCTGTTGGGCAAGCATATCTAGTCTCTACCCCTGTTCCTCGGCTCTTTTTGACTTCTTCTGTGTGTTTTCGGCTCCTTATGGCCTTTTATGGGTTTACCAATGTCAATGTCTCGGTCTGCTATGTCTCGGCCCTCTCGTTGTTTACGAATAAGGTTTGCCATTGCCACCCTGCGTGGTGTGCCTCCGGCAATTTAGTCATGGTGGTTAGTTTGTCCCAGTTGTCTATCTGCTACAGCAGAAATTTTGTATACTATTTTGTTATATAATATAACACTCTGACTTACACAAAAAAAAGAAATGACTCTCAAGTCATCTCCTTTTATAGTAAAGCGTTCAGCACATGTGGGAGTTATTTGGTTGTTGGGCGACCTTGAGGAATTGTCTTATAACACAAATAAATTCTAACTCCATGAATACTTATCGGAATTGGATGATCTTTATATCAATCCTACACCTCTCGATGAGAGGAGTCCAAGAAAAATATCAGTTGCCGTAAATAAGATGACCCACATGGAGTTTGGCCTTAGTTGCCAATTTTAACACTCCCTCTCAACTAGGGAGAACTCCATCCGCCATACTATACTATCTCTGCCAACAGTGCCCTACACTGCTCTGCTTTGCTTTGCTGAACCATGAAGAAGAAGAATTGATCGAAAATGTCTCATACCATTCTCTACTGACCCGAAGTCAGTTCCATATGAAGAGAGTGTGTCATACCACTCTTACTGATCCCTGATCAATTCCAAAAGAGAGTGAGTTATGTCACTCTCACTGCCCGAAGTTAGCTTCATTGATCCAAATCAATATCAAAAGAGAGTGCCTCAAACCACTCATACTGATCTCAAATCAATGGAGGTCATCCTAGTATAGGGAGTACGGTGATACAACGATGCGTCCATCGATAGTACTACTATGGTCCCTAACCCCATTTCCCTACTCATTGGCCAGATGAGAGGTACCAATGTTGCATTAATCGTTATCGGGATAATATCGGCGTAAGCAAAAAATCGGAAAAAAATCGTAATTATCGGGAAATGATCGGAAATAATCGGGAAATAATCGTTTGGTACAAAAATATTCATTTTTTTCATTGTTTTCAATTTTTTTAATATCTAAACCATCTACAACATAAAATAAATACATTGACACATAAATATGATAAAAGAACTAATATATAAGATGTTTAATATCATTTCTAGTGCTAAAATCACACTTACCATTGAATCATGTCCTGAATAGTAAGTCCTGACTCGTGAGTCCCAACTCAGCCTCAAAATATCAACAAAAAATATGATAATGTATCTCATCATGTCATAATGTCATATACAATAAAATGAAGAAAATAAATAAAGTCTAATCCTATTGATTTCCTCTGCCCATCTTGCGAGAAAATGCCACAGCTTTCCCTTGCCCTCTAGATGTAGATGCTGGTGCCCGTGCTGGTGGAGATGGCAGTGGAATCTGATGTGCTCTAGAAGCTGAAGAACTAGAAGTAGGAGCTATAGGAGGTAGACCATGTCCTCTACTGGTGGCAGGGGTAGCTCGGGCAGGTGGTGTCATCTGGAAACATTACAATCTCGCAATCCTGAAATCCTGAAAAACTGATAAGTCTGCTGGATTTTAAATGAAATCTAAAATTCTACTTTCTCAATATGAAATCCAATGAGGCTGGAACCACTCTCAAACATCCTGAGTCATTTCATGGTAATGTTAAAAATTTAAGTAAAATGATGAAAATGAAGATTAAAGAGAATGTCATTTTTAACATTACCATGAATAGCATATCCATACTAGGGCCTAGACTTGATCATTAAGCTGCCCCACTCAAAAATTATTTGTTTCTTTCAAAAAAAATTGCATGAAAAAACCCAAAAAAAACGTTATAAAACTATGTTGTCGCGACCCTCGAAGATTTTTTCTTAAAAAATCGCGATTTTTTCGTTTTTATCGCGATTTTTCAATAAAAATCGGCAAAAAAAAGACTGGCGATTTTTTCGTATATTTATCGTGATTTGATCGGCAGAAGGAAAAAATCGCGATTTTTTCATTAAATCGCGATTTTCACAACACTGTACTAAAGTACTTGAATGGAACTCAAGACTTTGGACTCAAGTATATACAGGTGGATGGCATCAGCTTGATTGGATACTCTAATTTAGATTTTTATGGAGACAAAGAAAATGGTGTATCTACTTTAGGATATGTTATGAGTCTTGGATCAAGAGTTGTCTCCTGGAGGTCACGCAAATAGTCAGTTCTAGCAAATTCCACAACTGAGGCAGAATATGTGGCAATAGTTGAAGCAACGAAGGAGATTGTGTGGCCCAAGAAAATTCTGGAAGATTTGCAGGAGAAATAAGTGCATTCAACTCCTCTTTTGATTGACAACACTTCTGCAATAAAGTTGGCCAAGAACCCAAAGTTCCATGATAGAACCAAGCACATCAATACAAAGTATCATCTGATTCGACATCATGTTGAGGCCAAGACTATCCACCTACGGCATTATTCCACAAGCGAGCATATTGCAGACATCTTCACCAAAGCGCTTGGAAGAGAAAAGTTTGAAAGATTTAGAATGATGCTTGGACTCAGCATCATCCCTTCAGATTAATGGGGCAAAGTTGACACCTAATCCTAAGGGATTGGGAAATTAGTGTATATATTGTAAATAACAAAACACAATTTAATTCGGAGTTACAAACTTCACCTGACAATTTCCTCAACGTCGAGTTCTTCTCTAGGGCTTACATGCATGGCATAAAGTTTAAACCCTAACATCACATTAACAAAACCTAGCGTCACACAAGCAATATCTCCAATAACATAGAAGAGATTTCTGGCTTGATCCATGTCTTTTGGACCATTCTAACACAGTGTTATATTAATCCACATTAATATTTTAATTTCCCTAACTTTAGACTTAGGGACTCCATTAAAAATATTAATTATTTTAATATTTCTCAAACTGTTTAGAATCTGCCCAAACCCATTCTAGGTATTGGAGATCTCATGTGCTCCAACCTCTCCACCAAATTTCGTGGCTAGAGCGCATCCGATGCTACCCCAAATCAACACTCCCTCTTAGCGAGGACTGTGCTCTAGCAATACTCCTCACTAAATATCAGCCTAATCCTCCGGCAACGGTCCCTGTGTTGATGCTAGACCTGCTGCCCAACATCCTCTGCATTGTTGCATCCTGTACTACTACCCATGGCCCTGCCACTGCCACTACTGCATCCGTACTGCAACTCCCTCTGCATTCGTGTTGTTGCTGGTACTTTCTCCCAACACTGCATTTGCACTGCAACTCCTCTCATCATGTTGCATCGTGCTGCCCACTGCTGCACTGCAACTCAGTTACTGAGAAGTAAGTAATTGATCTCCCAACTTTGACCTCTCTATTGGGCTAGAGACACCCCCTGATGTTGAAGCTCCCTCTGTCGCTGACATGTGCTCCCTCTCTAACCTCTACGCTGCTACAACAACTCCCTGCATCTTGCACCGTTGCACACCTCTCTGTGCCATCCTGCACTAGTGCAACACTCTCGTGCCTCTCGCACTTTTGCAGCCTGCTAGCCTCATGCTGTCTCGAGACTCCTGCACTGTAGCTCTCTCTGCTGCTCCATCCGCATCCATTCTACCCACATCAACTAGTCATGCGACTCCTCTTCATGGCTCCCATAGCAAGGTCTAATCCAAGAGGCTGGGTACCTCGAGGATCCTGCCCCTCATTGCCTGTAGTCCATCTGACTATAGCTCGATGTCTCCCCACTTCCACTCAAGTGGTGCGTGTGCACTTATGGCACAGTCATCGTTTGTCTCCACTTCCTTCTCTGCCCTTGCTGGCGCTGCCTTAGTCTCAGAAGACTCTCCCTTACTCTTCTTCCTTGGACACTAGGTCGCATAATGACCCAGCTCCCCACAGTGGAAGCACTTGATCTTGAAGGGATCTTTCTTCTTCCATTTTTCTTGCTTTCCCTCGGATGCTAAGGCAACATCTTCCTCCTCCTCCTTTTTTACTCTAACCCACTTACTGTTGCTTCCTGCCTTTGTCTGACGTCTGATCTCTTCTTGGCGAAGAGCCGCCCACATCTCCTCCAAAGGTGGAAGGGTCCCTCTGCCAAATATACTCTAGACAAATACCTCCCAATCTTCTGAGACTGCATTCAAGGTTGTCCTCATCATTAATTCTTGATCCGGCGTGGCTTCAATGGCAATCAACTGATCTCGGACCTCATTCAGTCCTCCGAGGAAGGCGCAGGCACTGCGTCACCCTTCCCTTGTTGCTGCTCTGCTAGAAACAGCTTCTGTCACTCGAGACAGTTGTTTTCTGCTGCTATTGCTCCGCTCGGCTGATGTCTTCAGTTCTCCTGTGATCTGCAACCACGCTCTGATACCATGTTGAAGTTTCTAGGTCTACTAGTTAGAAACCCTCTATGCACTTTACTGATTTATTCCTACCTACTTGTTCCGTTACTTAACAAGTTATTTACAATGTAAATACTGAAAATAAACACTAGTGCATGCTCAACATATTACAGATCATCAACTGAAGGAAACAGAAACAATCACACCAAATGACATCGTTATTTTTGGACCAATATCCTCGGAAAAACCCAATGCGAAAAAGTCGATGCAACTCTCTGAGGGTTTTCTTATTAAACAATTTCAGAGTATCTGGGTGCCAAATCTGGCTTACCCAACAGAGAATTTCCTTGGCAATAGTACCTCTCAGTCTGAGACAAATGTCCCGGCTGAAACCCCGGATAAACCTTTCGGCAACTCCTCAGCTCCAATCTGCCCCAGAAACCCCAGCATCTGCCTTTCTGGACTATGTCAGCCTCTCTCTGCCTAGCGCTGGCCCTGTGTCACCCTGAATGGACCTGCAGCCTCAGGAGGCCCTGCGTCAGCCTTCTGGCCCTTTGTGTCGGCTACATTGGCCTCTCTGAAGCATTGCGCAGCTCCTAGATGCCTCTGCATGGCCCTGCATGAGCCCTGGCTGCTACTGCGTCACTCTTTGGCTCTTGCATTGATCTCCCAGCACTATCTCTACCTCTCTAGCTCTCTGTACTCAATGCCCCTCAGTTGCAACTCCGATCACTGATTCTATCTCTTTTAGCAAACCCCGCTCTAGAGAATAGAATGATTGATCATCTGGTGTACTCTCCAAATGACCCTCAAGCCTCCTCTTATACTTTTCTCGTTGACATATCAACGGTCGAGATTAAGTCCCTAATCAACGGCTAAGATTAGATCTGACTTGATCCATGTCTTTTGGACCATTCTAACACAGTTTTATATTAATCCACATTAATATTTTAATTTCCCTAAGTTTAGACTTAAGGACTCATTAAAAATATTAATTATTTGAATATTTCTCAAACTGTTTAGAATCTGCCCAAACCCTTTCTGGGTATTGGAGATCTCATGTGCCCCAACCTCTCCACCAAATTCCGTGGCTAGAGCGCATCCAATGCCTACCCCAAATCAACAGTTTCAACGAAATCTATCTATCTTGGTAAGTAGGAAAGCATCATATAGAGATAGAAGCGACTCTTAGTTATTGAATGACTGCCCAATAACGCAGACGAAAGGGATGTTACAGGTATCACATGTATTACAGGTATTACAGGAAAAAAGGGGGAAGCCCATAAGGATAATTGAGTTGAAGATTTCCACCATCGTTGACAATGAGGAGAGGAGGGCAAGGAAAGACCAAAGGTAAGATAAGAAAGTGTAATGACATATATAACAGTTGCATTGTCGAAGAGAAGAATCAAAAATGCATAATTACATCAATTCTCTCTACTTACTTTATTATACGTAATTACGCTCGGAGTTTCTTAGCAAATTTGTAGAGAAACTCCGAGAAAAAGGGAGTATTGAATGAAGAGAATAGTGTGCATGCTAGTAAGTAACCCTCGGTAATAAGGATATTCCTTAGGACCTCACCTCACCATTTACCTTCCTCATCACTCTTAATCACTATGCCAGGCTAGGAGAGGTAGTAAGGAAAGCTGAGCTAACTCACTCACATACAAAGCTAATCAGTAGTATAAGAAAACTAACCTACTACTAACTCATTAAGGAAGAAAAGAGAAGCTAAGAAGAAGAAGCTTACTTATAAGAAGAGAGAGAGATCATGTTAACATTGTTGAAGAAGAAGATTCAAAGAAAGCCAAACCCAAAGAATCTGACATAAGGGACCTGCGCTACTAAGTCCTTTGTTTTTAGTCTTAGATGTCCTATTTTGTATTTTTGATGTTTTAGAATCTATAGGTTTTAACATGCTTTTGAAAAAGACATTTTCTTTTGTTTTGATATGTTTACAGGTATCCCTCAAGCTTTGGAGGGAGCCCCCAACATCTCCCAAAGATCATGCTTTTGAAAAAGACATTTTCTTTTGTTTTGATAAGTTTATAGGTATCCCTCAAGCTTTGGAGGGAGCCCCCAACATCTCCCAAAGATAACTATCTCATTTCCTTTCAGTTTTTGGTTTCATGTACATGTTTAAGTTTTGATTATATTAATACTAATCATCATTCTCCCTCTATTGTCTTGAATAGGGAAACATCTACTATATCCTCAAGGAGTATGGAAGAGAGCCACCCAAGACAAGGTTTGTTAAGAAACAATGTATGCCTTAAACTACGAGACATTGATTTCTTTAAATGTTTTATTAATTTGACAATCTATTACTAATGTCTAGCTATATTGAATCATATTGATTCTTATTTTGGGTGATTCATCACTTGATAAATCTACCCCACTCATATTCTTAATTGATTTTATAGAACCCTAGACAAGTTTTTTGGAAAACCCTAACCTAAGGGTATGCTAATGTGAATGTCTGACACCCTAAACTGCTTAGGGTTATTGAGAAATGTTATTTAAAGTTTTTGTTGATAATGTCATGTTTGGGATTTTGGTAAGATCAGAAGAACTAGCTTGTTAGGATTGAATGATAAAGCCTAAAATCTCGAACCTTTGAAGTATTGGTAACTTTGGGTTTTCTATGTTGAAACCCTAACTCATTAGGGTTTGGTGGAATGTGTCAGCAAGACCCTTATAATGTCTTAGAAATGATTTCCTTAGAATGTGTGCTTGTCAGCAAGACCTAGCTTGTTAGGATTGAATGATAAAGCCTAAAATCCCGAACCTTTGAAGTATTGGTAACTTTGGGTTTTCTAAGATTTCTGTAAGATTGTTGAAATCTGAGTTTTAATTGTGATTGATGTTTGATTGAAAAATCTAGGGTTTGCAACTAACCCTAGTAGAAGTTGGACATGTTGATGACTAAACTGTTATAAGTTTTGATTGATTAATTCTCATGCATGAAATCTAGGATTTGTGTGAATCCATAGTGGGAAGTCTAACATATGAATTCTGAAAAAGTTGTTAGATGCTTTGTAGATCTATATTTGTTTGAATTATTTCTAGGGTTTGCTATATGTTGTAGTAAGGTATGTCATACCTTTGGAAGAAACATTAAAACCCTAGATATAATGAAAGTTGTTATGAAGTAGTCTAGGGTTTATGACTAAGTCCCTAGTAAGATGTTGAAAGAGTATGTATCTCTTGCTTGTTTTGGTATCTAATATATAAAGTTGAAATGCTTCTGTAATTCTTATATGGCTAACTTCATGCTTCTATAAATTTGGTTGTACTTGCTATATAAGTTGTGCAGGTACACAATCTTCAATATGGTGAAGATGTTCGTTGATAAGCATGATGTGGATGATGACAACTCCGATGAAATGGTTGGAAGCCACAAAAGATTCTTCAATGATGAAAAGAAGAAGCTGATCTCCTTGGATTAAGAGGGAGCTTGAATAGAAGAAATCTCCCTGAAATTAAGAGGGAGCCTGGATAAAGGAAATCTCCTTGTTGAGAGGGAGAGCACAGTTGTGATTGGAGAATGAATTTTGAAGAATATGTTGTTGCATGTAGGAAAGGAAAGCATATGATTGAGAAATCTTCTGTCAAAAATTCGGTTGATAGTCCTACTGAGTTGAGGAACAACATCTAGAACGACCCTAGAGGTTTGTATTTGATTATGTACATGTGAAAGTATATTATTAATTGGGGTTGTGTTTGAACAGGGGAATCTTTCTAAGGTTTTTGATAGCATATCGGTTACCAATCAGTTTGATCGGGAGAGATTTGTTGGCCTTGATCTGCTGGATCAAGATGTGATGAGGCTTTGTGAGTGAAGCATTGCCTGGGAGGACATCTGGCTGGCACTTTATGTTGATGTCTAGGTCCTGAAGTTGGAAAGGTGGCGTTGGTCTTTGAGCTCTGACACGCACCTGGATTTATGGGTTGATGGTTAGCAAGTAAGCATGATGGTACTTAGAGAGGTTGAAAGCTTGAGTCCATCTTATTCCCACATGGATAGATTGCCCTGGTCAAGAATCTAGCCCATGGCATTGTGGTACCTAAACTATTGCGAGACCAATGGATAGATTTCCCTAGTCAGGAATCTAGTCCATGGCATTGCGATGCATAAGCTGTTGAGGGACCAATGGATAAATTGCCCTGGTCAGGAATCTAATCCATGGCATTGTGTTGCCTAAAGTTCTTCATGGTTCATATAGTTGAGATCTTCCTTGTACTTGTCTATGATGAATACCTCCCTAGTTAAGAGGGAGTGTTGAAAAATGTAACTAGGTTCGGTATTCATTTAATGTATTTGAGTCATCATGAAATGTACTTGTCAAAAGAATAAAAAAAAGAATTTTTATTATGTAACAATGACTTATTAAAGCATGGGTTTCATGCTTAGGTCATCATTATATTAGTCAAAGTCCCCATTGTGGACTTCTAGGATTTATTCTGAGTTTATAAAGTCATTGTATATTCAAAGAGACCCTTCCTGGGCTTTTGAATCATATAAAAAGGTTTAGTATTGAGTCAAATATAATTTATGTATCCTCCAGAGTCCACACCAAGTCGGCCTAAAAGAGATCAAGTCAGCCTAAGGACATCAATTCATCCTCCCTTGAAGCTTATAAATAGAAGCAAGTCGAATTCGTTTGGTTTATCTCATCTCAAGCAAGTTCGAGTAAGTCGAAAGTGTGAAGTGGGTCTAAGGAAGCCAAAGGAAGTGCGAGTTGGGTGGAGTCTAAGAAGAAGAAGAAAAACGAAATTTTGGTGCCTCTCGCTCTTTCTTTTGTGCCCTAGTTTGGGAGATCAAAGTCTTCCAAGTTTCGCTGATGTCGGACGCTACTTGATGCCGGAAGCTACTACATAATCGAAGTTGTTGGAAGAGAGGTCGAAGATCTGGGAGGCTAACTTAGTGTGGAGGGAAGGTTTGGCCTTTGTCTAGGGTGAAGAGTCTCAAAGAATACTATTGAAAGGAAGAGAATTTTGACTGGGTTTTCCCCTCAAGGGGGGTTTTGCCCTAGCATAGTGCCTATATCTGGTGTCCATTGTTTTATGTGCTTTTACTTTGGTAACTGCTTGATGAACTAAACGAAATAAGATATAAAGAAAACCTGATAAGAAGTTAAGAACATCACAAGTAATTATCAAGTATAAGAAAATCTTTCTGCCTTTCTAATTTTCTAACAATTTCATGATGGTTGACTTTCGGTCAAGTTTCGGCTAAGTTTCAGGTACGGGTACGTCTCGAAACGTGGGGTTCCTAGAAGTTTCGTACAACATAGTGATTCCACCCGCTACAATTGGCGGGAGGAACCATGAGGTTCAACAGACACTTGGGGATGCTCAGGAGTTTATGGGAGCTCCTAGGACAGGCAGTAGACAACGAAGACAACCAGACAGGTACACTAGCTACATGGCATTACTCAGTCAGTTGGTAGATAGCGAGCCTTCCAACTATCAGGAGGTTGCACGACAACAGGTGTGGCAGGATGCTATGGTTGACAAGTATACCTCAATCATGCAAAACAATGTGTGGGAGGTTGTGCCTAGACCTACAGATAGGGCGACGGTTAGATCACATTGGATTTTTAAGATTAAGCACGGTGCAGATGGCAACATCAAAAAATACAAGGCAAGGTTTGTGGCCAAGGGGTTCTCTCAAAAGGAGGGAATAGATTATGAGGAGACACTCGCTCTTGTGGCTAGGTATACTTCTATACAAGCCATAATCTCACTCGCAGCACAGATGGGATGGCAGATCCATCAGATGCATGTCAAAACAGTGTTCCTTAATGGTGAGTTGGAAGAGGAGGTATACATAGAGCAACCAGGGGGCTTTGCAGCACACAACCGTGAGACCCACATGTGTAGATTAAAGAGAGCTTTGTACGGGCTCAAGCAAGCTCCCAAGGCGTGGTATGAGCACATTGATAGGTACTTGGAGGGAATGGGCTTCGTTAAGAGTGAGGCATATGCAAACCTCTACTCCTTGGTCGTTGGGGGTGAAGTTCTCATTCTTGTTTTGTATGTGGACAGCGTGTTTCTAACAAGTTCACTAGGGCTCATAGAGGAGTGCAAGAGGGACCTTGCAGCAGAGTTCGAGATGAAGGATTTGGGGCTTATCCACTACTTTCTAGGCATGGAGGTGTGGCAAACAAATGGGGAGATTTTCCTTGGGCAAGGGAAATACTACATCGAGATACTGAGGAGGTTCGAGATGGAGGATTGCAGAGCCATGTCTACACCCATGATCACGAATTGGAGGAAGGTAGATGCATCAAGGGTGAAGGAGGTGGACCACACCTTATACAGGCAATTGATTGGCTCTCTTGTGTATTTCGTCTACACTAGACCAAATATATCCAGATATATCCTTTGCGGTAAACTCTCTCAGTGAGCTTATGGTTGAGCCAAAGAGAGTGCATTAGCCAGCAGCAAAGCATGTGTTGTTGAACTTGCATGGTACAATTGAGTATGGGATCAAATATGCTCGAGGTGATGGTATTAGGTTGGCGGGCTATACTGAGACAGACTGGGCAGGTAGTATAGTGGACAAGAAAAGCACTTTAGGGTGTTTCTTTTGCCAGTGTTATCAGAGCCGGACCAAGTCAGTCTAAACCGATTGGTCCCACTGGTTGGAGGGCAAAACCAGTTCAAACTTTCCTCCTGAACCGTTTCAATTTAGTACTGAACCAAGCAATTTCACCAAACCGGTCAGTTTGATACCGATTCAATAAATCTACATATAATGCAGGATGTAGGGCCTATTTTACCTTTTTTTTGTCTTAGCTAAGTACTGGCCCACAATATGTGCCTAATATTCAAGCCTATAGCCCTACAATTGCTATGCAATTCATGGAAATGTTAAATTCTTAAAGTAAAAGTAACATTCTCCTTTGTCTTTCATTTTCATCCTTACTTAAATTTTTAACATTACCATGAAATGACTCAAGATGTTTGAGAACAGTTCTAACCTCATTGGATTTCATATGTAGAAAGTAGAATTTTAGATCTCACTCAAAATCCAGCAAACTTAACAATTTTTCAAGATTTCAGGGTTTCAGGATTGCAATGTTTTCAGATTTTGTCATGTATGGGGGTAAGGAACTAGTATTTAATCAAGAGCACCAAGCCCTCTATGTACCTTGATGATAGTGGCATTGATTGTTGAACTCCTCTATCATGATCCTACTAAAAATGTACCATCACTCGAACAAAATCTTGAATTGACATGCTAAGCATTTTTTGTCTTATTTTAATGCTTTAAAGGGTGATATTGATGATAAAGATCCCAATGTAGGCAAAGATTTTGATGATATGTACTTATTTGTGGTAGCATGACTTTTACTGGATGTTAGAGGTCATCTAGGGCCTGTTTTTTTTATGTATTTTGGTTCAAGGATGGATTGTACTCGATATTATTTTGGTTATGTGCACCCTTAAATGCTCTATAAATGATAATTTTTCCTTATTTGTGTATAAATGGTTTGGATTCATATGGGATGCACATGAATGTATGTGTTTTTCTTCAAAGATTGAGTATTTTATGTGTTTTTTGTTGACCAGTTTTTTCATTTGGTTTTCTTACCAATTTCGGTCTGGTTTTGACTGGTTCTCAGTCTGGGGGGTTTACCGGTTCGATGACCAATCCAATTCTGATAACATTGGCTTCAGCATGGGATCAAGAGTTGTCTCTTGGTACAGTAGGAAGCAAAAGTCCGTGGCACTGAGTTCCATGGAAGCGGAGTATACAGCAACTAGCATGGCGACATGCAAAGCCATTTGGCTTCGGAAGCTATTAGTAACCTTGTTTCGTCAAAAGGTAGAGACAACAGTGATACGCTGCAACAATCAAAGCTACATCAGGTTATTTGAAAATCCATTGTTTCATGACAGGTCTAAGCATATAGACATCAGGTACCATTTCATCAAGGATTGTGTACAACACAAGATAGCTCAACTATAGTATATACCTAGAGATCAGCAGGTAGGGGACAATCTAAGGCCTTGGGGAAGGCAAGATTCATCTTCTTCCAAGATAAGTTGGGTGTTATGCAAAACACCTTCCTCGCTAAGAGGGAGTGTTAGTTTATGTAGCTCAGATAGGTGTTCTAGTACCACGTGGTGTCTAGGAGGCTAAAAATGTAGATGGATTAATTATCTCCAATACCTAGAAAAAGATTCTAAGGAAGATTGTCTGAATTAGATTTAATTAGCCAGTTTAATTATTTTCCTAACTCTAACTTAAGAAAAGTTGTTAATTAATTAAGATTAATTGAGACAAATTGATTTTTCTCTAGTGACTTCTAGAAAAGTGATTGAATGAAGTCAAGATGATCTTAGCCATTGATTAGAGTTAGATCATGGACGTTGATTGCTCAACGAGAAATTATAAGAGGAGATCAATGGGCCTTTTGGAGATCATTTGAACACAATGATTTGCAGTGATAGCAAGACCATAGTGATAGTGTGGGAGACACTAGCAGCAAGGTTTCAACAGTGGAAATTGAGGAGAGAAATTTTTCACAGAGATTCAAATTTTCCGAGAAGGAAGGAGGCCTAATTATTTCTATAGAGAGAGGTTGCATAGCCAGTGCGAATTGTTGGAGCTACAGATTGATTTTCGGTTACCAGAGGAAGTGCGAGTGGCTTTTAGTAAATTGCTACCGGCAGTTTAATTGCTGAAACAATTTTTCGACGGTAGTGCGTTTTCCAGGAGGCCATGCGCATTTCCATTCTACCAGTGTAATATGTTGGAGGAAGTGTGAGTTTGCACACAGAGGGCCAAGTTTGTTTCCAGAGGTTCGATTTGACCAGTAGAAGTGAAGGGCAAATATTGTTAGAGCTTTTCCAGTAAGAGGCATGCAGTTTATGTAATCCTTGATTTGTTGAATGTTAATAAAACCCTCATTTGTAGAACTAGTTTTCCCCACACTGGGGTTTTCCAGGGACAATATGTCCAAAAATATTGGTGTCTAATATCTATTATTTTGTGTGTGTGATATTTTTTCAGTTCCTGTGATTTAATTTTGAAGTATATCACACGGTGCCAAGGTCCTAGGGCTAAGTTTCCTCCTCCAAGGTGTATATCACACAGTGCTAAGGTCCTAGGGCTAAGTTTCCTCCTCCAAGTGCCGAGAGCTACTCCTAGGTATGTACCTCCCCTAATCAAGCAATCAACTCCCCTGTTGTGCACACCCAATTGGTTAGTCATCATGTCAATTAGGGTAACAACCTCATAGTTGGTGGCATTGTGTTAGCACACTAACAAAGGTCAAGCATCCACCCAAACTAAGCCACCCATATGTCCATGAAGTATCACCAAAGGGGCTACGAGACCTAGTACTCTCCTAGTAACGTGAAAACACTTTTGGAGTAACCCCAAAAGTTAACAGGATGGTCACGGTTAAGCAAATGGGGAGTTTAGCTGAAAGGAAGATGAAAATATATTCTTTACTATTTGCAATAGTTATATTTAAAAAATATATATTTTTTTTCACTTTGACTCTCATGTAACCAAATGCACAAGACCAACACTTTGAGATGGCTATACCATGCAAGAAGTCCATTTTATTTCAGTGTAGTAACAGTTGTAGGTGAAACATCAATAACAATTGTGGGTGAAACATCCCTAGAAAGTACCATATAGAGAACACTTGCCTGTACAACTTCTACGAGTCACATTGTTGTTCCAGTTGATTATATTTCATGCTTTATTCAAATCTGCTCCACTATATTTTCCATAAATTTGAAAATATCGATTAACACAGGCATATTTCAAAAGTGTATTCTCAAAGGTATGCCTCAAGAAAGAAGGCCAAAGGAGTTGCAAAAAAAATGCAACAGGGAAGTCTAAAAAGTCAGAGTCCTCAAAAAATACAACCCCATCTGGAGAGAAGCATCTACATATATGCCATATGTACAATCCCAATGACTAAGTACCCCCAAGAAAAAATATAGACTCTTAAGGACGGATACAAGAAAATACACAAATGACTCTAAGGACAGTCCACATCATTTTTTAGACCATCAATTTAAAACCCAACAAACATTTTACAGATTGTCACTAGCACTAGGTGCAGGTTGCATGCAAGTATGGGCTTATTGAGCAGTGTGATAGTTTGGGTATGACTTTACCATGGCCTGCTAGCTTGAAGTTTGAACTCGTTGCAATAACTTATTGTTAATTTGCGCTCCTATAATGACAGATGACAGGAGATGCTACTCGACCCATATTCACTTTTTGGAGAGTCAACTTTAAAAATGAAACAATTTTGTAAATTGTCACTAGTACTAGGTGCAGGTGGCATGGTGGTATATGTTTACCCTAAAATGTTGAAGTTGGAATATGACCTTACCATTCTCCGAAATATCTATTCATTGCAAAATGTTGTTGAACCTGTATTCCACTACAATGTCCTAGTCCCCAAGGTGTAATCTATATTCTAATAAGTACAACCTATTTCTTCATCGAGTGGACGCCAACTTGAATATTGTGATCAATACATAATCTGCATAATACTCCTGCAATTAGACAGACCTACAACCCACTTCCCTCTTGGTTGAGTTTTAAAGAAATACACAGGTCAAACTCGTAAGAATGTTTGGCATTATGCACTAGGTCTATTTTGGAAAGGCCTATACCAACTTTTATTGTAAAATATGCAATTTGCAATTTATCATTACTGTAACACCCTCCTCCCACATCTACCCAAGTAACCATCCAACCAGGGTAAACATGTTACCGGAGTTCTCCACCTACACCATGAGGAATTTGAGTGCCTCCTAGTCTTTCAGGCTTTACCGTAATCCACAGTCTGATCCTCTCCCTCTTCCTCTCCATCTCTCTTCCCCTTGACTCTCTCTCTCCCCCGTCTATCTCTCTTCCCTCCTCTCCTCTCTCCCTCTCTCTCTCTCCCCTCGTCTATCTCTCTTCCCTCCCGCATTCTACAGCCCAGTATGACCCCGATGTGTAAGTATGTCACGTCCTCAAAAAATAATAAAAATATGTTTTACTAATGTCAACCAAAACATTAGCTTGAATCTTAAATTATATATAGCTTGTTAATCTTATTAATGGACTAAGATTAATTATTAAAATATAACTATATATTATTATATATAATTTGAATGGATAATAAATTATCTCATGCATTTAATAATTCCTTTATCATATACGTGAATTTGAATGGATCATAAATTTACCTTTAACAAAAAAAATTACCACATTAAAATTCCAAATTAGGTAAAATATTAAACATCTTTACTCAGATTTACTAAAACTAATAACATCTCTTAAATCAAAAGAAAAAGGTCAATTCAACAAAAAGAATCGAAAATCTTGCTCCAAAATATTTTTATATTTCTTTTGATGAAATATTTGTAAAATGAATATTTAAAGGGAAAAACGATATCCTATGCATATATTAAAGTCCTTAAAGACAAATATTTCCACATCAAAGTTCTAATATTTGAAAATAT
Source organism: Pinus taeda (assembly GCA_000404065.3). NCBI lineage: Eukaryota > Viridiplantae > Streptophyta > Pinopsida > Pinales > Pinaceae > Pinus > Pinus taeda. Next base: position 255,939 of record APFE030480345.1, on the reverse strand, counting down.
TAATTTGATATAGTTTTATTATAATTTTTGTTATCATGCCATTAAAGATCTTATTAAATCTAATTTTAATATTATTATTAAATTTAATAACTTTGGATTAATACAATATTAAATTTATTATGATATTCATTTTTTTATATTATAATATATATTAATATATCGTGATATATATTAACTCTAGATATATATATATATATATGGAGGGAAGAACAAAGACATAAAGTGATAGAGGTGGAGAGATAGAGGGAGTGACAAGGGAGATATGGAGATAAAATGAAAAAGAAAGACATAGAGAGAGAGAAAAAGAGAGGGAGTGACAAGGGACAGATGGAGAGAGTGTGTGTATGTTTTGGGGTGAAATAGAGAGACAAAGAAGGAGAGATGGAAGGAAGGGGGAATAGAAGGAGAGAGGGAGGGAGATAGTGACAGGGTTGGAGGGTGAAGAGAGACAAAGGGGGCGGAGGAGGGGTGGGAAGAGAGGAAGCAAGAGAGAGAGAACGTGAGAGGGAGGGGGAGAGATGGAGTTGGAGAGAAAGAGAGAGGGAGGTAAGAAGAAATACATAGAGAGAGAGAGAGGAAGTGATAAGGGAGATAAAGAGAGGGAGGGAAGAGAGATAGATGGGGAAGAAAGGGGCGGAGGGGGGGAGAGAGGGGAAGCAAGATAGAGAGAACGTGAGAGGGAGGGGGAGAGAGATGGAGTTGGAGGGAAAGAGAGAGGGAGGTAAGAAGAAATACATAGAGAGAGAGAGAGGAAGTGATAAGGGAGATAGAGAGAGGGAGGGAAGAGAGATAGATGGGGGAGAGAGAGAGTGAAGGGGAAGGGGAAAAGAGATGGAGAGATATATAGATATGGAGAAAGAGTGTGTATGTTTTGGGGGTGATATAGAAAGACAAAGGAGAGGCACAGGGAAGAAGAAATAGATAGACGGGAGGTGAAGAGAGGTAAGAAGAGAGAGAGATAGAGAGAGGGCGGCAAAGATAGATAGATATCGATAGAGTGTAAGAAGAGAGAGAGATAGAGAGAGGGTGGCAAAGATAGATAGATATTGATAGAGTGTGTGTGTGTGTGTGTTTGGGGGGTTGAGATAAAGAGACAAATAAGGAGAGATGGAGGGAAATATAGATATAGATGTAGGGGGAGAAAGGGAATAATAATTCTTGTACTGTATGCATTCATTTCAGTGTAGATGATTATTTCTAATCCTGTTTGATTGATTGCACTAGATGCATTGATTTCAGTGTAGATGTTGATTTCTAATTATATTTGATTGTTTGCGCTAGATGCGTTGATTTTAGTGTAGATGTTGATTGCTTGCACTAGATGTATTGATTTTAGAGTAGATGTTGGTTTCTAATCTTATTTTATTGCTTGCATTATATGCATTGATTTCAATGTAGATGTTGTTTTCTAATCCTACTTGATTGCTTGCATTATATGCATTGATTTCAATGTAGATGTTTTCTAATCATATATGATTGTTTGCATTAGATGGATTAGATGTTGTTTTTTTTCACAAGAACGGCTATGGATTATATTAGCTGGTTGGCCTAATTGCCAGAATTCTGGTTACAATGGGAGTTGTCCAGGTCCAAATAGAACCAACCTCCTGAAGTACTGAGGGGTTTGTATTCCTCTTCCAGCTCTTTTAGATTCTACAATGGAGTTGATTTCTGTAATTTGCCCAAACTTGAAAATGCAAACAAACTGATTTAGAATCAGGCTATAAAACATAGCTGCTGAAATATTTATGGTATTGGATCCCATGTTTCTTCCCCATCCCTTATCAGTGCTCCGGCAGAGAGAGGGACAGCCTTATTTGCTTCACGATCTGCTTCTTTATTATTATCTCTTAAAACATGAAAGTATTTCAAGTTTTGGAACAACTTGCCCAATCTTCTAATTCTATGAATCAGCCTTTCTAATCTTAAGTCACGGGGGGCAGAATTGGTCACCATGAGCTTTATGATCACTTGAGAATCCCCTAGTATGATTGCCTCCTTGATTTCCAGACTCAATAGCAGCTTGAGGCCTTGATAGAGGGCCAATGCTTCCGCTTGAATACTGGAATTGAACCCCAGCCCCCAGGCAAAGCTATGGATCAGAATGCCTTCCGTGCTATTAACCGTTCCTCCTGCCCCAGCCTTGCCAGGTTTTCCTTTTGCTGCCCCATCGAAAAAGAGGGAGTGAACCTTATGATTGGCGATCCAGTCTCGAAACTCTTCCTTATTTATCCCCCTTACTTGCCATTCCTCAAAAGGAGTAGTAATTATGTTGGCTTGACGGAATTGAAGATTTAAGGAAGTCACCCAAATAATGTCGAGTTGACTAAGATTCGAATCATCTTTAAGATCCTCCAGGCATTCTTTTAGCTGGATTTTTACCTTAGCCACTACCACTTTGGCATTATGCTGGATGTTTCTGAATATTCTGTTGTTCCGCTCTAGCCAGATTTGCCAATAGCAAATTTTAAGGAGGGAAGACTAGGCGGCCTTTATCACTTTGTTTTTAGGAGGGGGAGCTGGATATATGTTCTGCCAGTTAGTGAAAAGATCAGGTATGGAGGCAGGAGGTTCGAAATTTGGATTCCAATGCTCCATCAGTTCTCGCCATACCTGCTCTGAAAATTTGCATTTTAATACCAGATGGGTGACACATTCTGCCTTCTCTCTGCACAAAGAGCATCTAGACGGGCCATAGATACCACGCCTCTGCAGATTCTCGTCGATGAGTATTTTACCGTGACAAAGGAGCCAATTAAACATATCGATCTTGGGCAGCGATGGAATGACCCATACTGTTTTCCACGGGGCCGGGTCAGGAGGAACATATGGGATTGCGGCAAGATTCGCATAGCCACGCGACACAGTATAACCCGCAGCTAAAGAGCCCCAACCTCGTATGTCTCTCCTGCGCGTGTGTGAAGGGGCAGCTCCATTTAACAAATCGCAGAGATGCTTGGCGTCCTGTAGAAGTTCCGCCGATGGATCGTGGAAGTTCCATCCGGTCCAACACGTCCCTTCCCACTTGGAAATGTCCCAAAGGGTGTGTTTACCTGTATTTGTGATCCAGTCACGCAGTTTCTTCATAGAATGACAGTCCCCAATCGGCTCGCGATCCATTATGCGATCTGACCATATGTTAATTTTTTCCCATTTCCAGGGATCCAATAGGCCTTGGAACGGATCAGAGGGGCAGCTTTCGAGCAGAGTCTGGCGAATGAAGAGGTGCCTTGGGGAAGAGGCCCGTCCAAGCATCTTGTCCTCTCGCCTGCGAAGTATTTCCTCCAGAGCGCTAGCTGAGCCCAACCTGGCTTGGGCGCTATGATTTTCCAAAGAAGCTTAGCTCCCATGGCGATGTTTTGAAGGGGAAGCTTCTTGAAGTTTAGGCCTCCCTCCATCTGAGGTTTGAGGATTGTCTCCCAGTTGACCAGGGGGAATTTCCTCTCGTTTTGCTTACCTCCCTTCCAGAAGAAATTTTGAATGTGCTGGTCCATTTTCTGAAGGATGCCGACAAGAGCTAGAAGTACTGAGAACTGGAATAAAGGGAGGCTGCAGAGAACAGATTTGATCAGGACTGACTTGCCTACTATGTTTAACCAATTATAGCCCCATGCCTGAAGTTTGATCTTGAATTTTTCTAGCTGAGATATCCAGTCCCTGCTATAGGCACGCTTGAGGAAGATAGGCATTCCTAGATACTTAAACGAGGTCCATACAGCAGTGGCAGCAAATCCTAAACATCAGCCAATGGAGTTGAGCATAGGGGGCAAGGTATTCCAGCAGTATATGTTACACTTTCCCTTGTTAAGACTGCTTCCAGTCATCTTGCCAAACTCATCCAGAACCTCTTTGAATCTGGTGGCTGAGTGGATTGAAGCAGCCCCAAGTAGCAGTGTATCGTCTGCAAATAGGGCATGATTTATGTTTTGGACTCCTCTTGCAATGCAAATCCCTGGAATCTCCTGATCTTGCATTTTTTTGTTTAAGTGAAAGCTAAGAACGGAGGCTTGGATGACAAACAACAGGGGGGACAGGGGGCAGCCCTGCCTTAATCCTCTTGTAGCTTTAAAGAAACCTGCAGCTCTGCCATTAATTAAAGGGGCTATCCATGGCTCCGAGATGCAAGCCCGGATCCAGTTTATAAAGCTCTCTCCGAATCCAAATTTTTTTAAAACATTCAACAGAAAACTATGCCTAACACGATCAAAAGCATTTGCTAAATCCAGTTTTATGGCCATACCTCTTTCCTTGCGTTGGTGACTGGATAGGATTGCCTCTTGAACTAAAATGAAGTTATCCACCAGCTGTCTTCCATGGATGAAGCCCCCTTGATTCTCAGGAATGATTTTAGGAAGGATGAGTTTCAGCCTGCTAACAATGATTTTGGTGATCAGTTTGTAGCCAATGTTACAAAGGGAGTTCGGGCGAAATTTGTTGAAAGAATTGGCGCCCTTCTCCTTAGGAATAAGAGCAAGGAACGAGGAGTTGGTGCTTCCTCCAATTTTCTGGCAGTCTTGTGATTTTTGTATCATTTTAAGGAGATCTTTTCCCACAATGTGCCAGCAGGATTGGAGAAATCTGGCAGAGAAACCGTCAGGTCCTGGGGCTTTATCAGAGTCCATGGCAAAGAGAGTTGCTTTGACCTCATCCATGGTGACTTTGGCTTCTAGCTGGAGATTCATATAAGCTGAGATTGAAGAGGGTACCCCGTCCAAAAGACAAGAATTCTGAGATCCATTCGCCTCTTCGCTGTACAGATTTTGGAAATGTCGAAAGGTTGCCTACTTGATGTCTGTAAAGTCTTTGTGGATCGCAACTTCTTCTTTGATTTCAGCTATGTGGTTGAAGCTTTTTCTGAATTGAGATTGTTTGTGGAAATATGAGGTGTTTTTGTCTCCTGCTTTGAGCCATAGGCAGCGAGATTTGACCCTCCATGCTTCCTCTTCGTTCAGGCAGGCTTTGTGGTATTGCTGTTGAAGCTGGACCTCTTTGTCAAGGATTTCTTTGGTGATGTGGGCCTGTTCCAAGATCTGATGGTGGGCATCTAGCTGGCATTGAATCTTTTTCCTTTCAGTAGCTGGATTAGAAAGAGATTTGGCCTAGCTCTTTAGGACAGATTTCACTCTTCTGAGTTTCTCTTCCCAGATATAGAATGGAGAGCCCGTGACTAGCTGAGACCAACTTTGCTTGACAATCTGCAGGAAGCTGGGTTCCTTGATCCAAAGAGGGCTGAATTTGAAGGGGATGGGGCCAAGATCCGTGTGTGTTCGGAGATTCAGCTTGATGGGGTTATGGTCAGAGGTGCTACAGGGAAGGATATGCATGCTGGCATCTAAACCAAGCAAAAGGAAGGAGCTTTGCGCAAAAAATCTATCTAGCCTTGCTGCAATATGGCCAGGCCCTATTCTTTTATTTGACCATGTGTACTTACCTGAAACAGGCTTGATATCTAGCAGATCCCAGTCTTGGAGGAGATCTTCTGCCCATTCCCTTGTCGGGTATCGCCAAATGCTTCCTCCACGTTTTTCTGCAGAGTGCAGCATGAGATTTAGATCTCCTGCGATGATGATGTTTTCTAGAATGCCCAGATCCGCTTGATTTCTTAATGAATCCCAACAAGACTTTTTTTCTCCAGCGCTGACCGGCACATAAACATTGAATAGGCAAAAGGTTTCTTTAGTAACTAAATGCTGCATCTTTAACATCAACCAGTGGGTGGTTGAAGTTTCAGATATTAGCGAGAACATGCTATCATTCCATAGAGATCCCAGTCCTCCAGAGGCTCCTCGGGCTGAGACAGCAGCTGCTTTGCTCTTATTCCAAAGTTTTCTACTTAGGTGAAGGAGGCCCGAATCCTCCATCTTGGTCTCCTAGAGGAGGAGTATGTCCGAGGCTTCTATTCTTATTAAATTTCTTATAGCCTCTTCTTTGATTTTGCTCCCCATACCCCTGCAATTCCAGGAGATAATTTTCATTATTTACCTTTGCTTTGGTGGGCTCCCTTGGAGCCTTGACGCTGGTTTCTAACCATCTTTGGTTTTTCTGCTAACAGCTTCTCCAGTGTAGGTTGGCTGCCCTGCAACTTGTCCTTATACGTTTCATGCTCCCTTTTCTCCCGATCTGTTTTGCGCCCTCTTGTAGATCTCCTTACAGAGGCTTGTGAGTCTCCTATTTCTCCTTCCTCCTCTGAGTCTTCCGATTCTTGGTCCTCTTCCTCAACTTCTACTGGGGATCCTTTTGAACTTTCTGGAATGCCTGAGTCCTTGGGGGGATTGGGCTAACCACCTTTCTCTGGAGTGACTGATTTCTGGACCTCGACTTCATGGGTGTCCTCTGGTTGAGAGCTGAGGGGTTCATACCTGTTATCTGGGGCAGTCTTGGGCTGGATCTGCTGAGCAGGGCCCTGATGAGGATTGTCGTTAGATCCTCCCGCCTTCTGAGCCTTGAGAGAAGTTTTAGTTCGGTTGACTTGGTTCCAGCCGTCCTCCTTCCCTTGCACAGGTTCAGAGTTGGACGGACAGCTTCTGGCGAAATGGCCATAAACATGGCATTTCCGGCATTTAAAGGGCAGTTGTTCGTAGTCTAGTTTCTACATGTGTGTCCAGCTTCCCACCTTGATTTTAATGGCCTCTGGAAGTCCCTCCTCCAGATCCACCTCCACGCAGATCCTAGCACAATCATATTGATCCTTGTTATTTGCTCGGTCTATAAATTTCCCCAGGGCATTTCCTATGTGCATCAATGAGTCCCAATTCCAGCAATGCACTGGAAGGTGTGGCAGCCTGACCCACACTGGGACAGCTTTGGGTACATCCACAGCAGGGTCAAAGTTCGGAGTCCATTTGTTCAGGTACAGACCCTGGGGGCCCATGAAGTAGGGGTCGTTTCGAAAGATCAGGTCCTTGTCATCCTTAGAGGTAAACTCGAAGAGGAAGAATCCTCTCCCCAGGAAGTAAGAGGCCACACCTTCTTGGATCAACGGCGCCCAGTTTCTTTTGACCCAGTTCTCGGTGGATTTGGGGGAAGGCCAAAGTCCGGTGAACTGGCCGACAAGAGCTCTCTCGGACAAGGACAATGCTACCTGGATCGGGGTTTCCGGAGGGAGGGACATCTCAGGAATATCGTCCAGCTTCTTGACGAATTTCGCAGATTCGACATTCTTCTTCGTAGAGAGACCTTCCAAAAGACGGATGAAGGCCTCAGCTGATGAGGACGGAGGGGAGAGTAGAAGACCTCCTAGGGAGTGCCCAGCGCCTCCATGATCCCAAGCAAGCCTGCCAAACTCGAACCGGGCCTGCTCAAACCTCCATTGAACTGGCCGACCGGATGCAGGTGGAGAGCAACGTACGAGCCCTCCCGCAGAGAGCAGAACAAAGGGTGGGCTTGAGCGCAGCCTGCTGGACGCGCAGGAAGCGGATTTGGGCAAGGCCGAGGGCGACCAGAGCAGCGCAGCGGGGTTCGAAATCTGAGATGTTGTTAATCTTGAGACTGTAAATTATTAAAAATATATTTCAAGATTATATGGATGGGGGAGAGAGGGAAGAAGATTTCTTGCACTAGATACATTGATTTCAGTGTAGATGATGATTTCTAATCCTATCTGATTGCTTGCACTAGATGCATTGATTTCAATGTAGATGTTGGTTTCTAATTATATTTGATTGCTTGCACTAGATGCTTTGATTTCAGTATAAATTTGGATTTCTTATCCTATTTCATTGCTTGCACTAGATGCATGAATTTCAGTGTAAATGTGGATTTCTAATCCTATTTGATTGCTTGCACTAGATGCATTGATTTCAGTGTAGATGTTGATTTCTAATCTCATTTGATTGCTTGCATTAGATGCAATGATTTCAATGTAGATGGTGTTTTCTAATCTTGTTTGATTGTTTGTGTTAGATGCATTAGATGTTGTTAATCTTGAGGCTGTAGATTATTAAAAAAAATATTTTTCAAGATATATTTAGTAATACGTAGAGGAACACTATTAAGAAATAATTAGCTATCAAAAGTTGCTATCCCTTCTTCATCACCAACTAATTACTAATAAACAAGTACATATAATCAAAATTAAAAATAGAGTAATTGCATACAACAATGTATTTAAAATATTTATAAGAGGAAAATGTATATTTATAAACATCAAGACAAATCTAATTATTCTTGAAGGAGATGTGATAACTGTTTAGATAAATAAATAATGTAAAGATTTTATAAATCTGGCCAAGTAATTAAAAAAAAATCAAAAACACATTATTTTCTTGACTTTGCAAAATAGACTATAGATAAATAAAAATAAAAAATAAAAATAAAAAAAAAAACATAACAAATCCTGAAAATATTCTTGAAGGAAATAAATTATTTCAAACATAAACAAAGAAACAAATTATTTCAAGAGTAATTTTGACGCAGTAAATTATTAAAACTACTCTTCAAGATATAATTTATAATATTTGGAGGAACATTATTTAGAATTAATTAGTTGTCAAAAGTTGTGATACCTAAATTAACTGAAATAGATGTGCAATATCAATCCTCCTGCAAACTATTGACAAGATTGTCTCCCTTCGTCATCATCAACTAATTACTAATAAACAATTACATACACATACAAAAATATAACACAACAAGTGTAACATTCGCAAGCATTATCATCCAAATCCAAACACACAAACCATTGAAAGTATCCAAACACAGACATACAAACCATTCAAGGAAAGCAACACAAACCAAAATAAAAGAGAATGATATGGTCATGCCAAGCAAAAAAACATAATGTGAATTTTGAATTTTATCTCAAACATATACATAATAATGATAATCTAAAAATGTGACATTGTTGCCCTCAACTAGAACCAGCTTAGATCCATCTAACACTGGACCTATCATGCGTCGAGAGGGATCAAATCCCTCTAGGTGCAAACATTTCCTTAAGTTCTACACACCAGAAAGAAGGTTTGCACCTTGAAGGATTTGATCCCTCTTGACGCATGATAGATCCGGTGTTAGATGGATCTAAGCTGGATCCGGTGTTAGATGTTTTTACATTGTCCGTTCATTTACAAGTAAAAACATGATGAGAGCCATACATAATTTGTTAAAATTGGCAACTAGCGCCAAACTCCACATGGATCATCTTATTTATGACAGTTGATATTTTTTTTCTTGGATTCCTCTCTCCGAGAGGTGTAGGATTGATCTAAAGATCATCTGATTCCGACATGTACAAATGAAGATATGAATTTATTTATATTATGAACAAATTGTCAAGGTCGGCCAGCAAGCAAAACAAGCATTCAAACCCCCAGCTCATCCTCAACGTTACATATAAAAGGAGGAGACATCAAGTCATTTTATCATCATCTCTCTTTCTCTCCTCTTGTGATTGGGTATGCAAATCTAGGCAGCGGTCTCTCACACGTGCAAAGGAAGGAGGATGATTTTCTGTTTGACTGCGTTGACCAGTGTTGATCGAACTGAAGGATTGTTGTTTGACTGCGTTGACCTGTTTTCACTGCGGATTGGGTGAGGTATCTCCTTCCTAGCAGGCCACGGATCTGGGCACTGAAATCGAGGCAATCTAAGCTCTCATTTGACCAGTGTTTACTGCCCTAGGGCTGGTTGCAGTTTGACTTTCGTTGACCAGTTTTTGACTGGACTTTTTTGCACTGTTTTGCGCTGATTGGGCTTGTTGTTGGAGGTCGAAGTTGACTAGGTTTGACCGAGTTGTTTAAAGGAAGAATTCTGCCTTGTTTGACCAATGTTGACTTTTCTGGTTAGGGCTTCTTGCTGCTGTCATAAATTATCAGATTTGTACTTTGTACTATCTCTCTCTTTGCTGAATTATTGAAGAATATAAGAAGAATTGATCAAGGGTTTCCCCACATTGGGGTTTGTCCCTGGATGGTGCCACATCCTGTGTCCTCTTGTCTTGCCTTGTCTTGTATTGTTTATGTTTATGTTCTATCTACATTTTACTATCATGTTGGTGTGATTGCTAAACTGGATATTGATATTGGGCTAATAAAAAAATTGAAGTAAATTGCTCTTAAATATAGAACATACCATTGTTACCTAAAATTAACATAGTTGTTGTCATAAAACATATACATAACCAGCATAGTAACAACAAAAATACCATAAATACATCAACCATAGAATCCACATATAAGCTAGTACATTTACACATGAAAAACCAAGGGAATGAATTTCTCATTAATGAATGTAGAAACCAACCAGAGATGGGACTACCACGTTCCACCCGAGCATAGATTGGTTGAGCCAAATATCTCTATAGCCAATCACCCCTGTGTCGTATTCCAAGCATGAATGTGGGACTCATAACCAACCGAAAAGAACCAAACAAGCATGGATGCTACCAGAGTTCTCCACCTACACCGTGAGGAATTTGAGTGTCTCCTAGTCTCTCAGGGTTTACCATAATCCACAGTCTGATCTAGAGATCACTAGACCCTACACCAATACTGACTCTCCAGGCTTTACCATACCTCCCATCCCGAGACTACTAAGCCCAACGAAAAGCAATCCACCTCTTGGCTTTATTATATATCCCGCCATTCACAGGCAAGGATTCCTAGGCCCATTGAGGCACACAATCTTGGCTTTACCACAACCCTCAGTCTAGCTTAGGGGTTATTAAGCTAGTGACTTTACTGTTATCCACAGCCCGGTTCAGGGACCACTAAGCCATGTGTTTCTCATTTCGGAGATCCACCTCACTTAGCTTCGAATCCATGCAGCAATCCAGTTCAACCAAAGTATGAGAACCCATCTCATCAAGGCTATCAAGAAATGGAGAGGGTAAGTTGAAGAACACTATCACACTTAGCAAAACCCATGTCATAACAGTAAAGAATCACATGCAATACCATGCATGCCAAATCTAGCAAGGAAATCACACATGCAAATCAATACCCGCAAAGAATCCTATTATAGCTGTTTGATCTTCGTTTCCTTTGCTTGATCTTTGCTTCCTCTTGCCTTCTTTGCCTTTCTTGATCCAATGCCCAAGTGCTCCAAGAAAACTCAAGTGTCCAAAAGTGAGAGAGAATAATGAGAGAGCTCCAAAACTGAACTAACAAAAAGTTATTAATACTCAAAAGCCTTTTATTAATAAGGCCTTTATTTTCTTCATTTTCCATTATTTGCCTTAATTTTCCTCCTCACATTCAACCTGTGACCTTTCAACTCCCTTTTCTCCTAAATTCCATTATTTTCATAAATAATGTGTCAAAAATGTCATTTTGTTTTTCCAAAGCCTTAGTCATTGTCTTTGTCAATTTCCTTAGCCATAATAAACCAAATGAACACCCCCAGGATATTTTGCTCAACATTCAGCTTCCAATAAATGTCACACCAACCGTGGTTATTATTTTTAACCTTTATTACATGAAACCTGTTACAATTACTAGAAATATCCCAAAAAAGTGCAAAGTCATGTGTCAATGCATTGGGCTCCATTAAAACTCAGCAGTTTTGAGTTATAGCAATACAGGGATTGCTTCACCCTTTTTCCAATGAGTTGATCGCCTACGGGTGGGGTGTGCTCTCTCTTTAAGGCATACAGAGGCAACAAATGGGCTTTTGCAGTTCAACCCATTTTTTTGAGGTTTATTGGAACCTTTTAAGGGAAGAGGTAATTAAAAGAGAACCTCGGCTCATGGGAACCGCTAGCAGCGAATTCATCAACACACAGACTAAAATGACTGAAAATTCTTATACAGTTGGTGCAAACCCCATTAATCATAGTAAGAATGTGGGGGTCTAATAAACAAGGAATTTGTGTGAGCCCTGAGCTTCAGCAGTTCACAAGCAAATTCAAAATGCCAGCAACGTCAGGTTTCAATTTAACAGACGAGAAAGCAAAAGAGGCTACGTATGATGGGTAGCCATTGAAACAGTCGCTGGAATGAAAAAACCATTCAGGGTTTTGGGGGTCATGTTTTATATTTTAATTTCAAAATCAAAATAACGGGCGTAGCGTGTTTGCTGTAATCAAAGGAGCACAGTGAATTTATTACAACTTATCTCCCTTCTCCAGTAACGGAACGAAACGATGGTTATGGGCGGAGTTTTATCATACCATTTCTATATATCCACGTTATATCTGCCCACGCAATATGTCTGCGTTATATATACCCGCGGAGAGTTCTTTATCTCCTCTTACATTGGCGACGGTTATGGCTGCTCCTTACCATAGACAACGGCTCATATGCCATGGATCGATGGCTATGTATACTTCAGCACTTTATAGTGTTTCGCTTCCGATTGGAACTCGCCCCTGTTACGCTATCTCTCATTTTCAACAGAAAACTTTGTAAATGGAACACACGACCAGCGATTTCAAATGGTCTCCCATACTAATATAGTCTTGGACCGAGACAGTGAGAACTTATAGCTATAGCCTTTCAATCGCCACAGCCATTAAATGGGAGTTTGCAAGGATCCTTCGGATAACAAAGACATATGTGTAATCGAAATTCAAACCCGTATAAACATAAACCGAAAGAGAAACGATCTCAATGACTAATAAACATCCTACTTACCTTTTCTAGTGTGGAAACCAGTAGATTTGCAGTTCTTGCCCTTGTAGTAGTCGCGAGGGCCCTTCTTGGATGTAAGAATGTCCAGAGATGAGCTGCGCTTCCTTCGCATGGCTCTCGCTAAACCAGTGATCAACCCCAACGCCATCACTAATCTGTGCCGCACGCTCTAGAACTCTTCCGCTTAGGGAACACAATAATGGTAGGATCGCTCGCCTTCAGAATCTCATGCTGCAAATATTCCAAGGCAATATATAGCATATGATACTACATTTCATAAAATCTTAGGCCATATATGGCATATGATCTTACATTTTATTCCAAATTTACATTCATATATCTAATTAATTATATTATGATGTTACATTATACGATAAATTTGCATTATATTTCTAATTATAATTTATTTGGATGGGAAGTTACAATTTCTTAGGAAGAATATTTTATATTAATATTAATATTATAATTACTCATTTTTGGTTTTGCTCTTTCTCTTTTTTTTCTTTTTTTTAAATCCATTGTGTTATTTAAAATGTATTTTTTATTAAAAAAATAATTTAGCAATTTGGAAAAAAAAAATAGTATTTTGAAAAATGAAGCATTTTAAATGTGTTAATTTAACAACATAAAACTATAATTTTCTTAATTTTTAATCTAAATTAAAATTGACTATATTGGGTGTAGTTTCACTTGTTCTTAGAAAATTGTTGTTTTTCCATTTATATTCAAATTTCCTTAATAAATTATTCTTAATCAACTCATTCTTGATGGTACTTACCAATTCAAAATTAAAGGGTTCTAAAAGGATTTGAAACGCATCCACCCAAAATTATGGATGTGATTTATTCTGGAGAATTCTACTTAAATCATGAATCACAAATGCCTCCAATCTCAGAAGGATAATGTTATTAATGTACAATAAATGACCAAAAATAGGTCAATGGAATTAAAAGATACTTCCAATGTATTCTGAGCGTGAATACATTAAGAGAGTGCAAAAGCAACTCTTAGATAATGTTGAAAACTATAAAGCAAAAAAATAGTACAATGTAAATAAGTGTTTAACTAATTTAATCACTAGGTTTAACTAAAAGCAAAAGTAAAAGATATAAGCTATAAAGCAATACCATAGGTCCGTTGAAACAAAATGAGGGTTTGAGACTTAAACATCTCAATTTTGATCAAGTGGGAGAGAAGAATGAGGATGAAGTCAAGGACCCCTAGTCATAATGTCTGAGGGAAAGTGAGATATAAGCTTGTTATCAAAGTTAGCAAGCACCATAGTGGGGTCAAACTATATGAGAATTGGTTAAACATAGGAGTGAGGGAGCCTCACTCTCTTAACACTTAAGGTTGAAGTAAATAAGCTCTGAATAGAACTCTCACTACTCTGTTAAAGTGGGGGGACCTAAAACCATGCTACTTTATGGTCTAAAGTGCTATAAAGATCCATTAGTCTCTTTTTACCCCAATATGATGGATTAATGTGAAAGAATGACATGATCCTCTTTGTAATCGCAATATGTGGTGGAGCATGCAAGTACGATATGAATATCTCCTCGATGAAGAGGGTTGGACATCTTTGGTCGTGATAGCAAAAGAAAGTTGAGAGGGAGCTTCGTGAGTCCCTATAAAGGTAATGGCAATGTCCTGTAATCTCATAATAGAAGGGACACCTAAAAATGAAGTGCATCTAAATCTTTGGCTCATATAGGTGGCACATATGACAATTCTTATTTCATCGAGGAATGCGGTGATCATTTTCCACTTGTAGTCTATAAGAGTCGGCACATAGTTGACTTGGAGGGATTGTGAGTGGCTCCAATCTCTGCAGGACTAAGAAGTGTTGTAGATAGAAAGACATCATCAAGCCCAAGCTCTATGGAGGTGAGGTCCAAGTCATATGGATGTACAATCTATATATGTCCTCTTTGATGGCATGATTTAACCCCTATCTAGTTCATAAGAGAAGGCATGATGTATATAGAAAGGGGAAAGGCACTTTGGAGAGATGGTCATCAACTAGAGAAGGTGAGAAGCCTATAAGAACTAGTTATATGCCCAACCTATGGGGCAATCTAAAGTAAGGACTTGTGATGGGCATAGTGAAAGTTTAATATCCCTTTTTCTAATCCCCAAGTTTTGAAATGTAAGTAAAGGGTGATAATGTTGGAGAGCCAACATGGATATATTACCAAGACTATTTGATTTAATTATAACTGGTAAAAGTTGAAGAAGGAGGACAAGCCTATATGGATCATGATGTCTGAAGGATGGCTTGCTTGGGAAGCCCATAAGGGAGAGTGGGAAGTTTCCTATCTTCCTTGAATTTTATATTTTGACCCCAGAAGTTCTTCTTGAACTACGAACTGTCGAGGCAGTTATGAGAGGATGGAGGAAGAGGTACTAGAACTGCTCAAGCATGGGCTACGTACCTCACAATAGAGTCTTGGTTGGCTTTGTAGCTCGAGAAGGGGACCCCTCCTGCGTGAAGTAATGCTCATGGGGAGAAAAGATGGCACTTTTTTTAGATTGTTGTGTTGAATATAACTTGGAGGACTGTAGTGATTTGAGATAGCGATGGGAAAAAGAGACATGAATTATGTGTAAACCCATAACCATTATGAACATGTAACCTTGTAACCTTTTAAACCTAGGTTTAGAAACTGGACTACAAAGTCGAGTCTTGAATTATGATAGCTAGGTAAACTAGTGAGAGAACCCTCTGCCTAAGTCAAGTAGACTAAGAAGAACATTTCTATATACTTGTGTTTGTGCACGTGAAGCACTGAAACGAGGAAGGATCATAGGGAACCATAGGAAGTGGTGAAGGGATAACCCTTTGTGTTGTGCAGACCCTTAGTGCTTGAGAAGTAGCATCCCTATTTCCCAGTTAGTGAAGGAGATTGGCCTTCATCTTTTATCCCTCGAATTAATCTTTTTGGTGTAATACTCTCAGTGAAGGATCTTTAAAACACCGCATCCGCCTCAAGGATAGACAACTACAAGAAAAATGTTGTGTAGTTATGCCTATAATTAGGTCGATAGTGGCAGTCCCTTCTCCAGTTTCCAGCAGAATTGGGTGGAATAGATAGGTGTATCTATATCTTGTAAATGAAATGTAAATGTTGTTCAATGCTTCATATTTATATGCCATGTTATTGTGTATGTATGTGCTAGTGGGTTGAAAGTTGTTATATTTATCCATATTAAATGTTATGTGGAAATAAGCATGAACAGAGCGTTGAGGTATAGCGTAGTCACTTAAATGTTGATATGCATTCCTTTATGAATGAATGTTGCATGTAATGGAAGTCTTTCCCGTATGTAAATTGTGACCTCTTTATGTTGTAAGTTCATAAATTGAGATGTTAACCTTGGTGGTAATGACTACACTCAGTTTTGTTTCATGAATGTTGTCATGTTGTATCATTGTTATGTTGATGGTGGAGTTAACCATGTATTATGGTGGGAGCTTAAGGTTGTGTCTACCTATGGAGATTAGTTAGCGTATGTGCCTCCCTATAGTATAAGAAATCAAGATAAGGAGACTTGAAGCCTCATGGTAAAAGGCAGTGGGTTTTGTTGTTGATGGCAATTGAAGATTCTTGTGTTAATAGAGGCAAAACTAGGCAGAGCCCTTGAGTTTCGTTATAAATTTGGAGTTTGTGGGCCCCATCTTTAGCCCCAGGTTACATGGATCAATGAGAGTTAGGACTAAGAGCCAACTAGAAGGAGCTTATTGGATATTAGACATTGGGGAATTTTTGGGAACGTATTAATAAACTCCTTAATATGGCATGGCTCTAGTCGATAGGTTGTCACTTGTTGGTAAACAATTTGTCGATCAAGCACGTCTAATGATGGCCTTAAGATATCAGGAGTTTTCAAAGGGTGACAACATGACAATGTCACAAATGACGATATGGTGATGTTACGTGTATGACATATGTCACCCAAATTTTTTCCCTTTATGTATGCCAACTGTATGAATGACTCATGGCACATGTCAATTGGTGCCACATTGCATAGTACACATTGGATTTTACCACATGTCAGGCAATATTTGGATGTTGGAGGATGATGTGGCAGGGTGAGTTATCATATTAAGGGATTATTCTTTGGAAAGTCTCGAATATCCTGATATCCAGATATGCATGTCAGTCTTTGCCACATGGTCGATAATGATTAGGTGTTAAGAGTTATGAGATGGCATATAAAGTTGGTCACCTACCTATTGACTTATTGGTTTTTTGCAATGATTTCTAGCTATAAATAAATTCACTAATAACCTAATCATCTTTGTGGGTATATCAATAGATTGGCTTTACCGACATATCGGATAATAAAACCATACGAACATATCAGCACAACAAACCTTATTGGTATATAGATATCAGAACCTTGGAAGCTTTGGAACAAGGCGTATGATATAGAAAATCATTGATATGGTGAGGTTCGGTATAGCACGTGGGTTGGGGACATGGGCCAACGCAAAGGCATTGTGTGGCTAGGGACATCCATGTGGACATGCATGGATGATGATGTGGACCTTAAGGGGCAAAACTTCAAATGAGCATAACTTTGTGCTTAGGGCTTGAAATGAGATGAAATTTATATGATTGGAAAGCTCTTTGATTTGAACTTAATCCAGAATATTTTAAAACGACTTGGATTGTAAAAATGTTCAAGTGTGAATGATAAAACTTAAACCAACAATTAACTTAAAACAAACATGAAATACTTTAATGAAGTTGCAATTTAAAACAAAATGTAAAATATCAAGACAATGAGAAAATCGACACAAAACCAGTTGATAACGAAGTTTATCCAGTGTGGACTACATCTCCAGGGCTTTCCTCCAAGAGAGTGGCCTCTTTATTAATACGATGTTAAGTCTCAAATGATTTTTTACATCTCTAAAATGCCTACAAAAACATGCTGCAAAATTGGAGCTTTCTACTACGAAATTGAGATTTTTGCTACCAAAATTCCTTTGGTTGCTATAAAATTAAGCTCCAAAACCATTGTATACAAAAACGTAAACTTAAAAAAGAAACCATGTTAAAAAAAAAAAACCTCTCAACTCAACAAAAACTTCATAATCACATAATTTCTCCCCAAAATCTCTCTCAAAAGCTCCAAAGAGACTTTGTGTTCAATAACATGTTACTTGGTTTATATAAGAATTAGGGGTCTGTAATGAGCTCGCGAAGGTTGCACCCCAACATATATAAAAATGGTACATTGTTACTAACGAACAAGCCATATGTTGAATCGCTTTACAACCATGCATTATATTTGGCATATCGTTGTAACTATCCTCAGGTGTATATCATAAACCATGAGCCAATATGCCTTGAATCAATCGTTATCTGGGTGTATTCGATATTCGTTGGTCCATGTATTTTATGGTTGTCATAAAACTTGGGCATTAAGATATCCACCAATTTAAAATTTTGACGGTGTGTTTGGATGTGGATACAACCACTATATAGGGGTATATACTCTACCCATGTATGTAACCAATGCATTTATTATAATATACGCAATGACCAACATAATATGACACCCATGTGATCATTATCAATTGTTTTTTTTTTTTCTCAATAAAGACTATTTCTATTAATAAGAAAAAAAAAGATATTTACAGTGAGGTCGCAACCTCAGAGGGTGTGTGAACCAACCCTCGACAGCAGTATCTGGAGATTTTTGCCAAATTGGGAATAAAACAGAGTTCAGAAAGGAGCAGCTGAACATGGATAGATAATCCCTCTACTACAATGATATGAGTTGCTTCTAGTTAACCTCTCCTTACAATGCAAAATTGCGCTTAAGAGAACGATTACAACCTCAGGATTCTGTGGCAAAAATGCGCACAACAAAGTTTCCAAAAAAGTGGTAACAGCCACCAGAATTCCAAAAAACCTTGATAAGGTCGGGATATGAACCAACAGAAACTTGCAGCATAACCATATAGCATAAAAAAGACAGTAACAGAGGTTCTGAAATCAAAACTTAGACCTTGGAGATGGAGAAACCAAACTGCGTGAAGGAGGCAGTTAATCATGCGGGGTCTGAGGGTAAGTGTCCTGCTCAGCTGCTTGCTTGGTGCGGCGACCCAGGTTACTTCTTCAGTGCCTTCCGCTCCGCCCTCAGTAGGAGTTATTAGATGAAGAATTCCAAAATCATGCTGTACAGGACCACAAACCAGAACTTCTTCCTGAGTCGGAGTCCTTTGACGGGTGGTATCCTCGGCAGCAGGGGAGTCCTCCTGCATGTGTTCGGCAATGAGCGTCGCTCCTTCCAATTCTCCCTGAGCCAGACTTTCCTCCGGAGATTGGGTAGATGAAGAGATAGCCGGGTCATCTTGTTGTTCTGCCTCTTCCGCCACCAGAATGGTAGTCGTGATAGTTACCACTGGCCTGTTCAATCGACTACGGAAGGTGAAACGGGAGGTCTGAAAGGAGGTGTTCGGGGTCTGGCTGGATGGATTGGGGGGGTGAAGACGGAGAAGCAGAAGATATTGGAATAATATTCGGAGAAGGGGAGAGCGAGGCTCGACCTCTGGGAGCCGAAGAACCCCCTCTGCACGGTATTCCTCTGCGTCGAGGCATTTCAAACACTTGCTTGCGTCTGGGAGAGCCGAACAGATGAGGATTGAGGAAGGGGAAGGAAACCTGTGAGACAGACTTGACGCCAGGGGAATGAAACCTGCGAACAGACTTGACAGTGCTCAGAGACAGGAAATGCCAAAGGCGGGGAAGGAGCTGGGTCGCTTTAAGGCTGTGAGTACTCATGGCTGGCCAGCTATGAGACATGAATGCCCCTGCACTCCACTGACAACCATTAATTCCGGATGGAACCATATTCACATCGCACAATAACCCAAGATCGAATTTCTGCTGTGAGATCTGCATTCTTAAATGCGAACAAGCGTGTAGCCAGCTGCCGTGAGGGCACTATGCGTGTTGGGCAAGCGTCCGAGGAGCACCCGCATCCGGGTGTGATCATTATCAATTGTTGTTATAACCAACATATTTAATATATAATACATGGTTTTTGATTTTGTAGTAGATTTCACAACATCTGATTTCGTAGTAGATTTCACAATTTCACAACATCTGCCCAGTTAACCTACCTTGTGCCATATGTTTCCATGTCATGCCGTGTGTCATGCTACCACATTGACTTTGACTTTGAATTTTAGTCCTTTTTGGATCCTCCCGGATCACTCTCAACGAGCGAAAGATGAAGGTGATATCAAAATTGTGATTTGAGGTGATGTGAAAAAGAGGAATTTCGATAACCCCATATTCATAATAAAACTTGAAGACCAAGTCTAGATTATGCCCCACAAATTTAATATGGAATTAAGGGGTTGGGTGTGTAACAAATTGGTATAAGAGGTAAGGTTCAAAATTGGGACTAAATTGGCTAAAGAGAAGTAGATTACC
The DNA here is from genome assembly GCA_000404065.3 of Pinus taeda. NCBI lineage: Eukaryota > Viridiplantae > Streptophyta > Pinopsida > Pinales > Pinaceae > Pinus > Pinus taeda. The sequence goes on along the minus strand of APFE030480345.1, from coordinate 235,916 downwards.
ATAAAAGAGATAGGAGCTTGAGGTTTTCCTTTTGGACTTAAAGAGCCCGAAGTAGAGAGAAAGTTAAATTCAATGTTTGTTGTGATGACTTTGTTGAATTTAAACCTTGTTAAATTATTTAAGTTATGTCTGAATGTGTCAAACAACTGCTTCATGTCGACCTGAGCTAGTACAAATATATCCAAGGTAACTTAATATGTTCAATGTTGTTTGTGATTATTTTAAACTAACAGTTGAGTGTGTTATTCTAGCACATAAGAATATACAACTCCAACAAAAAGACAAAAAATATTGTGCAAAATAATGGTGCAATACAGTTTGGACAGAACTTCTCATAATAGAGAAGAAGAGTCATATGAGAGGAGGGCAATAGAGATGCCTCCTAATTGGATGAGACCCTCAGAATCATAAGGGATTAACTCAAAAAATACAAGGATAATAATGAGAAGATTATCAAGGCCTAGGAAAAGCATGAGGAAGTTAATGCTCTAATATCGCAAAGTCTATCAAACTTACAATGACAGAAGTAATATTAATTTGGTGCTAGTAATCAGAATAGGCCTAGGTCCAAATATGTCCATAGCCCATTTGAAATTCATAAGTACGAACAAGGACTAGCAAGGCAAAAGGAGTAGATCAAGATAGAGACATAGGAGTACAAGTGAGTGTTGAAGAATATAACTAGTTTCGGTCTTCATAATTGTCATTGTACTCATTTCAAAATGTATCCATGTAACAAACAAAGAAAAGAAGAAATAATTATTATTATAAAGCATGGGTTTCATGCTCATTATTGTTGGTCTTCTAGGTAGAAGCATGTTCTTCATGCTTCAAGGGTTTGTTAGGTCTTAGGATTTATTGTCATGAGTCAAAGGAGTCAACATCGTGTTTATAGGAACCTTCCGAGTAAAATGTAATTTGAAAAAGAATTTATTTTGAGTCTAGAAAGTCCTGGAAACTCTAAAAGTATAAGTCAAACCTGGAAGTTACAAGTTTTCCCTAAAGAAGGAATTTGACCCTCTGGAAAGGTTATATAAAGAATCAGTTCAACCTCATTTAGCACTCACTCACTCAAGAAATCTGATCTCTCAAGAAATATTTTGACCTATAGCTGGGATGCAGGAAGAAGAAGAGCGAAGCTCTGGGAGGAGAAAGAAGCATGAAAAATCTTGTTTTTATGCTTTATCTCTCTCACATGTGTGAAGTTACAGGGTTTGTGGTGTTGCAGAAAGAGGCTAAAGTTGCAATGGGACGAAGTGCAAAATCTTGTAGTTGGAAGGAACAATACCCTACCTTGACCTTGTTGACCTTGGCAAGAGTTGTCTCGCTCTAGGAAGGTCTCATAAGGAGGTTGGATTAGGGTTTACATAGGAGGTTCAAGGTTGAAATTGCAAGATCAAAGTTGGAGAACGAATTGTAGTAGTGAAGCTAGGAGGCGGAAGTTGCAGGTTGAAGATAGTTGGTGCAAAATCACAGAAAGACGTGTTCAAGGGCTGACTTGGTACTTGGAGAATGACTTGGTCTATGGTTTGGGTCTTTGTGTCTCAATTGAAGCAAATTCTATAAAAAGAGAATAATTTTATGGGTTTTCCCCTTGGAGGGGTTTTCCCCTCAGAGGGGTTTTTCCCTCGCTGAGAGCCTAATTTCTATGTCCTTTGTTGTTGTTGTTTCATTCTTTATATTTGTTTGATGAAAATATCTAACTAAAGAACACAAGAAGAATAACTAAGTTCACAAGCAAGCGTTAAGGTAAAGGAAAATTGATTAATAAGTTGCCACGTTACACATTTTCCAACATGGAATCAAAGTTAAGGTGAACAAGAAGGCAGCTAGAAGGATAATCTTGTGGACACAAAGAAGGGTTTTCTTATCAACAGGAAGGAGAAAGGAAATTTATTGATCTAGAAGAAGGTTCACATCAGGAAGGCCCAAAGAGGAGGACTTCAAGAAGGCTATTAATCTCACTTAGAAGGAGATCTATTTAAAGGCATCTTTGAAGGAAGCATCAAAGGATCTTGGTATCATTCATCACTCTTGAAAGTTGTCGTTGGAGGAATCCTAGGAAACATCTTTCAAGGACATTATTGAAGTCTCTTCAATGATCTTGGAAGCATTAAGAAAGTTGAAGACATCATCAAGGAAGAGAATAATATTGGTTATCAAGTAAGTATCATGTCATTACTTCATGTCTGAATCTACATCTCATATGGTTTTTTTTTTTTTTTGCAGGGAGAGCAATTAGCTTGTTGAAGCATCAAATTATCTAGCATGGAAGAAAATGATTGACATGATCCTCACAAAACAAGAAGCAATGGAGCATGTTACTGGGGAAATTATTGAACCTAGCAAAGACAAGACTAAAGAGCTAGTAAAATACAAGAAGAGGGAAGTAAGGGCTCAAAGGATCATAGTTGAATCCATTAAATATTCTCTTGTTCCATTTGTTGAAAACTTGAAAACTTCCAAGGCTATGTACGACACGCTATTGAACTTGTACGATGTAAGTACATCATGATAAAAGATGTCTTTGTGGAATCAACCATATAGAATGAAGAAATCAAAGCATGAGGATGTGGAATCTTTTCTCATGTAAGTCTCTCAGCTAAGAGACCATCTGCAAGGGCTTAGAGAATCAATTTTTGATTCGGGAGTGACCATTTGTGTACTAAATGCATTACCACGAGAATGGAGCAAATTTTCAATAAGCATCTACTCCAAGAAATATTTGAATCCTTTTGATGATTTGTGGGCTCAATGCATTCTGGAAGAATAAAGGATCAAGGTAAAATATGACATTGGATCAGATGATTAGTCTCAAGCCTTTATAGCTTGAGTCAAGAAGTTGAAGAAGGGAAAGTTTGGAAAGTCTAAGAATAAATACATGTCCAAGGTTCAATGCTTTAAGTGCAATGAGTTTGGACACTTTAAAAGGGATTGTCCAAGCCAACAAAACAACAAGAGAAATGAGAGAAGTGAAGCTCATGTAGCCGAGGCAGTGGTAGAACCTTAGAAGAAGTCAAAGAAGGAAAAAGTGAAGGATATTTACTACTGAATAAGGTTGTAACACACTCCTCCCACATTTACCCACTTTCACTAGCTTGCCCAGGGTAAACATGAGCTGAGGGTCACTATGATAAGACTGAACCTCCTATAAGACCTTAAGGAAATGGAGTCGAAAACTAACTTCCCTCAAGTGTTACATGACCTCCAAGAGCAACCCAACCCCTCCAGGTGTTCAACCCCTGAGATAAATATCTTTTTCACTCACCTAAAGCTTCAACCGATCCCTTTCCAAGGCATGCAAGAGACTATAAGCCTCTAGTCGCTCCCATGGGCCTACCTACCAGCGACTATGGACTTTTCTAGTTAGCCCGAATTTTGTTCCACTTTTTCAGGGCCAAGACATATTGTTAAAAATGGAAACTAGGGCCAACTTCAACCTTAGGACAACTCATATGATGAACATGATTATTTCATTGGATTCCTCTTTTCTAGAGGTACAATTTTGATATAAATATCATCTCATCCTGACAAGTAGAAATGGAATTTTGAATTTATTATTTCTCATGGAAAAATTGTCAAGGTCGGCCTCAATCAAATGTAGGCTCATGAATCCCAATGGATGTGTCTCCTCACCCTCATTGAAGTGTATAAATAGAGGCGACCCTTATCTCATTTGGACATGATCTCAACTCATCACATCATCTTCTCTCTCCTCTCTTGATTGGTTCGTAAAACTTGGAGGCTTTATACTTCACACGTGTGGAAGAGTGTGAAATTTTGGATTGGTTTTGGAGGTTGAAAATTTCAGAGATTAAGGCATGCATTATTGACTTGGAGTATTTGACCAATGTTGACTTCAGTTTTGTGGGCATAATTTTGATTTCTACAAGCCGCATTCTTTGGAACAATTTTCGAGGTTTTTGGGGAGTATTTGACCGTTGTGACTGTTGTGTTGAATTTATGGTTTGAACTCATAAATTACAGCTAACTTTTACTAGGTTGACTACGCTGATTTTGGGTTGACTTTGAATCCCTTGGTTGGTCGCATTATTCTGATGTTTACCAAGCTACTTGGAGGACATTTTGGGGCAACTTTAACCATCATTGGCTTTCTAGTTAGGGTTGCATTGACTACTGATTTGGTAGGACTATTTTGGGCATGTGATTATGATATTTGTACTCTCTCTATTTGCTGAACTATTGAAGAATAATAAGAAGATTTGATCAAAGGGTTTCCCCACATTGGGGTTTGTCCTTGGTTGAGAGGGAGTGTTAAAATTGGCAACTAGAAGAAAGATCACACCCGGGGTTAGCATAAATTTCGATGTTTTTCTGTTTATTAGAATACAATAGCATAGCATTAGATTACATAGAAGTATTCCATTTAGAACAGAAACACCCATCTTTCTCACACACACACACTGAATTGGGAAACTAGTCCCATATCCCCAGTCAGACCCGCTATACCAAACGGATAAGGAGCTGCCAACCAAGGTCCGGACCAGGCGGGTATCCCCCTTGTTGTCGACCCAATTTTCGAGGCCTTCAACACTAGGATGCATGGTGTTCAAGAACTTGATTTGGGTTCAAGGACTGAATTTAATTAGTGGATAGTGGTATGATCTTATGATTCACTCTCGATCACTTCTGCTTTATTATTACTTCATGTTCAACAGAGCAGAGCAGGGCAGTGATGACAAGGATAGTACATAATGACAGGGATGGCATGATGACGGGTGGATTGGCAGGCGGAATTCTCCCTAGTTGAGAGGGAGTGTTAAAATTGGCAACTAGGACCAACTTCCACCTTAAGATAGCTTATATGATGGAGATGATTATTGCATTGGATTCCTCTTTTCGAGAGGTACAATTTTGATATAAATATCATCTCATTCTGACAAGCATAAATGGAATTTTGAATTTATTCTTTCTCGTGGACAAATTGTCAAGGCTGGCCTTAGTCAAATGTAGGCTCATGAAGCCCAATGGATGTGTCTCCTCACCCTAATTGAAGTGTATAAATAGAGGTGACCCTTCCCTCATTTGGGCATCATCTCAACTCATCACATCATCTTCTCTCTCCTCTCTTGATTGGTTCGTACAACTTGGAGGCTCTCTACTTCGCACGTGTGGAAGAGGAGTAAATTCTAGATTGGTTTTTGAGGCTGAAAATTTCAAAGATTAGGGCATGCGTTGACCAGTGTTGATTCGGATTATTTAACCAACGTTGACTTCGGTTTTGTGGGAAGAATTTCAACTCCTGCAGGCAACATTCTTTGGCATAATTTTCAAGTTGTCTAGGGACTGTTTGACCTTGTTGACTGTTGTGTTGAATTTCTGGTTTGAGCATATAAATTACAATAGGTTTTGATTGGGTTGACCGAGCTAATTTTGTGTTGACTTTGACTCCCTTGGGAGGCTGCATTCTTCCACTATTGACCGAGCTACTTAGAGGACATTTTGGGGCAGCTTTGACCACCATTGACTTTCTAGTTAGGGCTACATTGACTATTGATTTGGCAAGACTTTTTTGGGCATGTAATTATGATATTTGTACTCTCTCTATTGAACTATTGAAGAATAATAAGAAGATTTGATCAAAGGGTTTCACCACATTGGGGTTTGTCCTTGGGATCCGCCACATCTTGTGTCCTATTGCCTTGGCTTGTCTTTTGCACATATTTCTATGTTCTATCTGCATTTACTATCAATGTGTTTAAGTTAATGTGATTGCTATTGGATATAGTTGGAAATTGTCATTTGGATGATAAGGAACATTGAAGTAAATTGTGTTAAAGCATATAACATACCATTGTTATCTAAACTTAACACTCAAGCCTCTGCCCATAACTCATTGAAATTTCCAGAAATGATAAATGACATAGAAACAAAGCTTATAAACCAAAACTTGACCTGGCCCCTCCCAACCGGGACTGACATTCCGTCAAACACATGGTAAACATGCAACCTACAGGTCATGTATGCAAATCTGACATAGAGATCTTTTTTTTTTTTAGAAACATCAAGAAGGTCTAATACCCTCTCATAATAGCCGCAATAACATCTATTAGGTCATGCATTCAATAACCATTCATTTACGAATGAATACATGATAAGAGCCATAACTTTAATCTGTCATAAAACCATGCTTATAAAAAACATATGACCAGATAAACAAAACTGATAGGAAAATTATGAAATCCACATAATAACAAGTATAATTACTCATGAATTACAAGGAAATAGAGCTCTTATCAATCATATGAAAACGCCAACCAAGTCAGGGACTTCCACGTAGCACCCGACCATAGATTGAGCTAAACCAAATATTTCTTTCAGTCAACCACCCATGTTCCATATTCCAAGCATGAATGTGGGACCTCATGGGATAAACAAATGCATGTACAACCAAGGGAATCTAGAGGTTACGCCACCTCCACCATCAAACTATCATGATCTCACCTAAACTATCCCCAAGGTCACAAAACCAAATCGAGCTTGGATGCCTCAGAATTTGTTCAACATTCCTTGAGGAATTTTCAGTCTCCACCCACCTATTGAGGGCTTCTCGGAGAAAACCATGTCCACCCCCAACCCTTGGGATTTTCCCGAGACTACATCACCCAGATCCAAAACCTTTCAGCAATCCAAAGCTCAACCGAGAAAGAATCCCATCACACCATGGCTATCCGGAAATGGCAAGGCAAAGCTAAAACCACTGTCAAAACCTGACAAAATCCATGCCACTGATAACAAAGAAACCAAAATACACACATGCATATGCCATGCATGCTAGAACCAACTAGGAAATCATACATGCAATTTGTTACCTATAAGTATTCCCGTTGAAGCTTCCTGAACCACCTTTCCTTGCTTGATCCTTGCTTCCTTTGCCTTCCTTGTCCTTCCTTTACTTGCTTTATTTTCCTTCTCCTCTTGGTGCTCTTCTCCTCTTTGAGAACAACTCCAAAGATGAACTGACAAAAATCTAACACTAACCAAAAGCTATGAACTGATCCTCATAAGCCTTTTTATTAATGAGGCCTCTATTTTCTTCATTTTCCATTATTTTCCTCAATTTCCTCCTCGCATGCAACAGGTGACCTTTCACCTTCCTTTTCTCATAATTTCCTTTGTTTTCATAAATAAAATGTCAATTAATGCCACTTTTCCTTTTTAAAGCCTTTGCTAATTTTCTTTAGCCATAATAATCGAAATAAACACCCATTAGGATGTTTTTTTTTCCAACATTCAACTTGGAATAAATGTCCCATGACCATGGTCTTATTTTGTTTTTTACATTAATTTTTTACCAGGGCTATTACAAAACCCTCCCCTTTGGGGGAACACTGTCCTCGATGTTCTATGACACCTATGACCAGCAAACCGCTAATATATATAATATATATATAATAAATATATATATACATATTTCCTGTGGAGCTTTATAAACCAACTTGTTGCAATATTTACAATGACATCTATTGAAAACATGACAACCATACCAGTTACTAGAGCTTTATAACACATCTCATTACAATATTTACAATACAAGCACATATACACTTATACACATTTGCTTCAACCAACAAATAATCATATTGTCTATGGAGCTTTATAGTTCTAGCTCAATACAATATTTACAATAATATAAACATATACACATATGCACATTTGTTCAACGAAAAAATAAAAGGATACGATGCCCACATGAGCAACAAGGGAATCTGGAGGCTAACACCTCCACCATCAAAGTAATACCAAGATTCACTTCCTTCCTAGAAAGTCCAAGATCCACTACCAAAATCAAACCTGCATCCAAATGTCCAACACTATGATCCTTGTGCTATTTGTTCCCTCAGTGAACAGTTACCGACTTATTGTTCCAGGGCACACTCCTATTGTGCATATGATTCCATCTGGCAACGCTAATGACCAAAACAAATCTGTCCACCGACTTTCCCTTCTCTGCTACACAGTTCCTCGAGCAATCCAGTCACCCCCTTCCATGCAGTCACTCACCTTCCAAGCTCCCCGATATCCCCTTTCCCAGGTGATCCATCCCTTGGCAAGGTTTCCTTGCATCAGAAGATAAAAAAACCGAGGCATATCCCTGCCACAAAACCAAGGCGTATCCTGTAACACCCTCATCCTACATTTACCCAAGTTAACTGGTCTGTTGGGGTAAACATGTGATAAGAGGATATTATGATGTGATTCAACTCCCCATGTAAAGTTAAGGAAGTGGAAACGACAAAACAAAACAATTATGACCTTCCAAACATGCTACAAAACCTTCATGTGCTAACTAACCCATGTAGGTGACCAACTCTTGAGACAACTTGACATTTCACTGATATGGACCCTTAGTCGCTGCCATGACAAGCCGTGCATGTGACTAAGGCCTTCGAGTCTCTCCCACAGCGAGGCATGCCAACGACTGTGGACATTTTCAGCCAGCTTTAAGCCAACGAGCCGAGATTTTGTGCCACTTTTTTAGGGCCAGGGCTCAGGCCAATGCTCAAAACTTCACGAAATTTTAAAAAATGATAAATAACAATGGAATAAGGCTACTAATGCAATCATTGGTACAAGTACTTGATTTGAACCCTATTAGCCATGACAGGCATTTCGTCAAACATGTCACAAATATGTAATCTGCAGGTCATAACAACATATCTGAGCATAGGTATCATACTTATCTAAAATTCGTAAGGAAGCATTGATGTCTTATCACAATAGTTGCATTATCATCTATTAGGCCAATATTCTTTGTTCATTCTTTTTCTAATCAAAACATTGTGAGAGCCATACATCAAGTTTGTCATAAAACATATTCATAACTAGCTTATAACCAACAGAAATAACAAGGATATAGCAACCATAAGAATCATATATGAACAAGTGCATTTACACATGAAATACTAAGGAGAAGGAACTATTATTAATGAATGCATAAGCCAACTAGATTTGAGACTTCTACGGACCACCCGACCATAGATTGGTTGAATCAAATCTTTCTTTCAACCAATCACCCATGTGTCATATTCCAAGCATGAATGTGGTATCTCATGGAACCATTAAAACAAAACTGAACCAGGGCTTCCAGAGGCCAAGCCACCTCAACCCTCAACCAATGATTCCACCTCACAATCAGACATCACTAGCCATCACCAATTTGGTCTCTACCCAAGATGTCTAGGGCTCTAGAGCATTTGTTTCAACCAAGGCTTCCAAGAATAGTAACTCAACCCACAGCTGTTGTCGGGCTTCCAAAGTGTTTGTCCAACCAGGCTTCCAGGACTAGTAACTCAACCCACCAAGGGGTTCCAGAGCATTTGTATAACCAAGGCTTCCAGGACTAGTAATTCAACCCAAGTTGTTACAAGGCTTCCAGAGCGTTTGTCCAACCAAGGCTTCCAAGAACTAGTAAGTCAACCCACATCCATAAGGAACATGAGAACCAACCAAAAAACAAAACGAAATACACCCACAACACCATGGATATCCAGGAAATTGCAAGGCTAGGCAAATCCACTATCAATCCAGGCAATCCTCCATGCCAATGACATATCATAACCAAGAAACCACATGCATGTGCCACACATGCCAAAACTAGAAAGGAAATCATACATGAAACTTGGTACCTACAAGAAAAACTCGTTGTAGATGTTGATCCCAATGTCCTCATGCGCTTTCCTACTCTAAATCCTAAGTACGCCACACTCCTACAAGAGTGCTCCAAGAAAAATATAAGTGTCCAAGAATATGAGAGGGAGAGAGAGTAGAAAATGAGAGCTCCAAAACTAAATTGACAAAAAGTTGTACTGACAAAAAGATGAACTAACAAAAAGCTACAAACTGATCCTCATAAGCCTTTTTATTAATGAGGCATATTCATTTTCCATTATTTTCCTTCATTTTCCTCCTCACATGCAACGTGTGACCTTTCACCTCCCTTTTTTGCTATTTTCCATTACTTTCACAAATAAAATGCCAATTAATGCCACTTTGCCTTTCCAAATCCTTTGTCATTGCCTTTGTGATCCATGTGGCTCTAGAAAGGCTCGAAAATCGAAGTCTTAAAAATGTTGCCAAACCAATACCAAGTTATAGTGCTCGCCATTACAATTCTGGTGGCACAGATAACAATCAAATCCGAGTCCATGTGACCAACATATGGCTTTTTAAAGTTTGACAAGGCAGGGAAAAACAGGGGCCCACAGTGTGCCACATGGCATCCCATCACCCACTAACACATGGCACCCTTTCATTGGCCTCTTTACTCCTGAAAAAAGACAAAAACAAATATATTATTGAAATCTCATATAAAGGCAAAACAAAACAAAACTAATATGGTTTAAAAACTATATAAATAAAAAATCATTTTAATTAAAAGTTTAATAACCATATTACAAAAAAATTATATGGAAAAAAGGTGTTATAACCGTAACATGCCAAAACGCGCCCAGTTTGTTTAATACAAAACAAAATGTATGCATACGGGGGAGGCCCGTAGGTTTGACCCTGAGACCTTTGCCAAACCATTAACCTAAATTGTGCAACAATTACCAATAAGCCATGGCTTGTTACCTTGTTAAGTTTGCCATGCTAATGTTACTTAACCTTCCACTGTCATTCGACTGGGGCCAACGGTGGAGGAGCACCAAGAAGAACTACAAGTTGCAGGGTGGAACCTTGACATGGATGCCAAGGCGGAATTATGTCGACACAAATTTCGAGACATAACCTTTTGTGGGGAATATTCCTTGATGCAAAGAGGAATCTAAAAGATTCTTTGGAGGGCGATTTTTCACAGTGACATAATTTGAAAAGTGGGTAGTCATTTTTGCACATTTTCTCGCCAAGAGTCCAACCATGCTGTCAGAATCTCCATCTTAGCAGCAAAAATGCAGGTGTCCAGCAACCAAGAATCTTTGGAGAATCATGTGGAACCTTAAAGATTCCCTTGTAAGCTGATTTTTTACCGAGGCAAAATGTTGTCAAATTTATAGTCATCTTTCACATAATTCCACAAGGAGCACAGTGGTGTGCTTAGAATTTCAGTCCGCGCAGTGGATCTTCCGTCCATCTTTAGGAAGGAATCTTTGGGGGAATCTTCAAGATTCTCGAGGGTCCAAAATTTGACGATGTCAAAATTGGAAAAGTTTACAGTTGATATTACACCACTCATCGCTAGGAATTTAGTGGCGCAATCCATTTTAGCAGTTGAGCTTTGAATTTTTCAGCCATCACCGACAGTGGAGGTATAGGATACATTTATGTCGTTACTTTCTTTATTTTTGCTTAGATGATGTTTGTATTGTTGAGATCCCTGATTACTGTTATGTTGAGGGATACTTGTTGTCACATTATGTGATATTTTTATTAGCTTGTCATGCTGAAGGAATGCATGTTGGAGTGAGAGTTCCTAGAGGACATCTTGTGGAGAGACATTCCACTCTCTTTGAGGGAATTGCCCACGTGAGTGAGAGTTCCTGAGAATGCCTCATGGAGAGACAAATCGCTCTGGTTGAGGGTATTTATCCTTGTAATGACAAAGACTATGCCATGTACATCATCATCGTTTGCAACATTTAATGAAGCGGCCTCCCCACTCTTGAAACCAGGGCCCAAAGATGTAGCCTACACTGGGTGAACTCCGCTATCAATGTGTTATGTGTTCTTGATTTGACAGTTGTCTTTATGATTCATCTTCTTTACAGTATGAACACGTGGTTTTTCATGCTCTTTTGAATGCATTTATGCTAACATCATAGAAGTAAAATATCTTGGATAATTTCGATAGTTGAAGAGATCTAGATTACTTTGCCAATTTCCATTGCCATTAATTAATCACAAGTGATCCCCATCACTATGTTTTTACCCAACATTCAACTTGGAATACATGTCCCATGACCATGGTTATTATTTTGCCTTTGTTAACTTTATTGCATGGATTTTTTATTAGGGTTGTTACAGATCCCTTCCCCTTGGGGGATCCCCGTCCTTAGTGTTCGATGACACCTGTGTTATGCAACCAGCTCACAAAATAGAAGAAAGGGATAGATCAACGACTTCAAAAGTAGCCTCTTTGAGGGGGTAGCCTCCTTTACATTACACAAATGAATAATTCTTGGATGATACAAATGACAAAACCTCCTTTCTATATATAGGAGTTTAAGGGATCACAACATAATCAGAGCTGACATAAAAATAATAATGTAAGGGCACAACAATAATAATAGTGGGCTTCTATGGGGCACAATAATAATAATATGGGCACAACAATAATAATAAGGCGCTACAATAACAACAATAATAAGGGAATACATTAGGATTATAGGGACCTAACATGCCCCTCTCCTTCAAAAAAATGTTGTCCTCAATGCTTGATTAGTTATGTATGCTTCTATATAAAATTACCATCCTCCCATGTGGAATCTTTAGCGGTTAAGTGCTTCCACTTGATGATATGCTCTGAAATTTATCGATTTCATAGCTATCGAGTTCTTATTTCTGTGACTGCTTCAGGTTCCAATAGGATTTTTCCTTCTTCGTCAAGTTCTGGCAATATTGTTTGAACTGGGAGCTTGTCACCTATAACCTTCTTTAAGCATGAAACATGGAAAACTGGGTGCACTCGAGAAGATGTAGGAAGTTCCAATTTGTATGCCATAGTACCAATCTTTTGCAACACCTTGTAGGGACCATACTACTTTGGTGATAATTTATTATCCTTCTTAGCTTCCTTGAGGGACATTTATTTGTGTGGTTGTAGTCGTAGAAATACCCAATCACCTACACCAAAACTTCTTTCGTTGCGATGTTGATCTGCTTGTTGTTTCATTTTATCATGCGCCAAAGTGAGGGTATTATTTAAGAATTGGAGAATGTTTTGTTCATGCTCGATGTGATCTTCCACTGCCTGAACCTTAGAATTTTCTCTTAAATATGATGTGATGGATGGTGGATGATATCCATAAAGTGCCATAAATGGGGTCATTTTTGCTACAGTATGGAAGAAATTGTTATACCACCATTCAGCTAGAGGCAACATTTGACCCATGTGTCTGTTTATCAGATACAAAGCAACGAAGATATCCTTCCAAACATTTGTTCACTATCTCAATTTGCCCATCAGATTGAGGATGATAAGATGAGCAATGATCTAACTGAGTACCGAGACAAGAAAATAATTTTGTCCAAAAATTTCCAGTGAAAATATGATCTCTGTCACTTACAATAATCTTTGGGTTCCCATGCAGCTTTTGAATTGTTTCCATAAATGAAATAGCAATTGTATTGGCTTTAAATGGATGAGATAATGCACAAAAGTGTGCATACTTGGTAAGTCTCTCAACTACCACCATGATGACACTCTTTCCTTCATACTTGGGTAAACCCGTGATAAAATCCATTGAAACCTCCTCCCAACGTTGACTTGTAATAGGTAAAGGTTGTAATATACCTGTGGTCTTAATTGTCACAACTTTATATTGGCAAACCAAACATTCCACCACAAACTTTTGAATATTAGATTTAAGGCCATCCCAAAAAATTTCTTGTTAACCCCATGGTAAGTTTATAGAAATCCTGAATGCCCTCCTAAGGGAGAGGTGCGCTATTCCAGAAGAGTTTCTTGTTTGAGCTAGGAATTCTTATAGAGGTATAAGCAATCTTTGTACCATAACGAATCATTTTTCCAGCTAAATGTATCAAATGGGATCTTGCTGCAACTTTTAAATAAGTGCCCACACTTCTTCGTCATTCTTCCATTCATCCCTTGCTTCATTTATCCAATCTGGTTGGATTATAGAAATGGCATAAAGCAATGCTTCCACATCCTCATCCTTTCTTGAGAATGCATCTGTAACAACATTTTGCTTCCCTTTTTTGTAGATGATTTCAAAGTCACAACCCAACATATTTGTGACCCATTTTTGTTGTTCTTCTAAAGATATTAAGACTATCATGATTCGTTTTTACCTTGAAGCGTCTTCCCATTAAGTAAGGTCACCATTTCTTAAGTGCATGTAGTATCGCCAACATTTCCTTCTCATAAATAGCTTTGTGTAAATACTTTCCTTTGATCATACGACTTTCAAAAGCAATGCGTCTTTCTTCTTGCATTAAAACAACACCAATTCCATTTCTCGATGCATCACATTCCATAATAAATGTTTTTGTGAAGTCTGGCATAGCTAAGACCGGTGCTTGGCACATTGCCTCTTTGAGATGTTCAAAGGCATTCGTTGCTTCTAGAGTCCAAGAAAATGCATATTTCTTCAATAATGTTGTTAAAGGTGTTGCTATTCTCCCATAATTCTTAACAAACTTGCGATAATACCCTGTCAACCCGAGAAATCCTCGCAGATGCTTTATGGATGTGGGGATTTTCCATTCCTTAATGGATTTAATTTTGCTAGGGTCTACCTTAACACCTTCATGATATACAATATGACCCAAATATTCCACCTCTTGTACTCCAAAGAAACATTTGGAGGTTTTTGCATATAATTGTTTCTCCTCCAATAGTTTGAGCACTCTGTCAACATGTTGAACACGATCCTTCCAAGACTTGTTGTAGATTAATATATCATCCAAAATACTAACACAAATTTTCTAGGGAAGGGTTTGAAAATGGAATTCATCAAACCTTGAAATGTAGAAGGTGCATTGGTAAGTCCAAAAGGCATGACCAAAAATTCATAATGACCCTCATGAGTTCTAAATGTTGTTTTCAAAATGTCTCTAGCGTTCATTCTGATTTGATGATATCCTGAACAAAAGTCCAACTTGGTGAAGTAAATTGCTCCATGTAATTCATCCAATAATTCATCAATTACAGGAATGGGAAATTTATCTTTAATAGTGAGCTTATTGAGCTCCCTATAATCCGGACACATGCGCCATTATCCATCCTTCTTGTGCACCAATACTACTAGAGCAAAGAAAAAACTTTGACTAGGTTGAATTATACCAGGCTCTAGCATTTTTGCAACCGTACATTCAATTTCACTCTTTTGGGCATAGGGATATCTGTAAGTCTTGATGTTTGGAGGAACACTTCGTAGAATCAAATGAATAGCATGATCATAATCTCGAATAGGTGGAAGGCCTTTGGGAGTCTCAAATACCTTATAATGATTGTCCAAGAATTTTTAGAGATCTGAAGAAATAAATGATTGTGATGTGGGAACCTCTAGTGAACATAATTGTGCAATTACGCCTCATTGTACTTTCTTTAGAAGCTTTTTCATGCCGTTAGAGCTGATTATTTTCCCTGGTTTCACTATGGTACCCCTTAGTTCAACTTCCTTTCCTTTTGGAAAAAAATTGAAGAAAAGTTCTTGAAAATTAAAAGCTGTCGTACCCAAAGATTGTAGTCATTGGACTCCTAGCACAACATCAGCACCAACCATTGGAATGGAAAGCATTAGACTATTCAACACATATTATCCCATGGATAGCTTGATACTATGGCACTTTCCAAAGCAATTTATGGTTCCTCCATTTGCAACCATCACTTGACACTCTGGTGCTAGATATAGGAAGCAATTCAATTCCTTGGCTATCTTACAATGCATAAAATATGGGTATTGCCCGAATCAATCAACACTATTACCTTTTTCTTCTAGATATGTCTTTCTATCTTGATAGTTTAAGGAATGGTAATTTTGGCCAATGCATTACAAGATATGGTCAGATTCATTTCTTCTTTCTTTAGGGTTTGTTCCTCGTGTGTATCCTCTGCTTTTGATGTTTCTTGTTCCTTTTCTTCTCTTCACAATCTATGTAAAATAATTTCTTCTCAGTACACTTATGACCTTTAGTGTATTTAATATCACAACTGTAACAAAGCCCTCTTGCTCTTTTTTCTTCCAATTGTTGTGGTGTCAACCTTGTAGGTTGTGGAAAGCTAAGAGCAACAACACTTCCATCTTTATAGTTGTGAGTGGTAGGCTTCCTTGTTGCCATACTTTTTCTTTCATTTTTTCTTGCCAACCTGAATGCCTTCTCCAATGAATTAGGTTCCCAGAGGAGAACCTCATGTTGGATGTTATCCTTTAAAGCCCTTATGAACACATCAATCGTATGCTCCTCTGGAATATCTTTTACCCTTATCTTCAGTTTTTGGAAGTCCTCAATGTGCTCCACCATTGAACCCTTTTGTTTGAGATTTATCAATTCGCTAAAAAAGGTGTTACTTTTTGTATCCTCATAATGTACTATCATTTCTTCCCTAAAAATCGCCCAAGTGACTCTTTGTTTACGAGAGCAAAGCCATCGATACCATACAAACTAATTTGGTTCCAAATATAAAGTTGCAATGCGTACCTTTTGTGTGTTTTGCACATTATGGAGATCGAAATATTGCTCCATATGTACTATCCATGTTACGGGATCCTTGCCATCAAACTTCCTCATATCGATCTTTGGAACATGGTGGGTCTTCAATCCAATGTTAGAGTCTATGAAATCATGACTAGCATTTCTTTTTTTCTCGTCATGAGTTTCCTTTACTACCCTTTCGCCATTAGTAAGCATTTCTTGTAGAAACTTTTTAAAATCTATCTTCAAATCTTCCATGTTGCCTTTAAGTTTTGATTCTAGACCATCCATCTTAGCTTTAGTTACTTTTTGTGAGAGCGAAATTTGTTGCACTTGGTCTCGTAATTTTGATATATCATGTTGCATTTCTTCCTCTTCTTCATGTGTCATAATAAAGATTTCAGGTTACTTACTAGGTGTTTCCATTTTCTTTATTCAGGTCATAAATGAATGATAATTATGCTTCACAATTCCCTTTGAATCACTTCAAACTAATTTCTCAAACAAAACTTATGCAAAAAAAAAAAAAAAAAAAAAAAAAAAAAAAACAAACAAACAAATAAACAAACAAAACAAAAACTAAACTACACACCATTTTTTTTTCTCCGCTTTATATGAGATCAATCTTGAAACGACTGTAACTCTGTAATTTCGGATCTCCAAGTTCGAAAATTTCGACCTGTAATATCCCTCTGCGTCCTCTTTCCAACCCCACAAGTTTGAGTGCGATTGGATTCTCCAAGAAAGAGTTATGTCCAATCTCCCGCGATGACCTAATTATAGACTAGTTCAGTAGAGAAAACTTGTACAACGTGCCACATGTCACTGTTTTGATTTTCGGCTATGAAAAATGTACCCAAAAAACTACAATCTATCCTATTTCTATCACTTTTTATGAAATTTGAATCCAATTCTCAAAGAGAGAGTTATGACGATTTTCCCAAGATGATGTGTTTGAGATCGAATTCGGGAGCCTGTAAAACCCTAACTTCCCTAGTTCATATCTTCGAATATATAGCGATCCAAGGTCTGAACTTTTGTCACGAGGTTCATCACCATTTCGGCTCAAATGGGTTTTAATTTCAGCATTTAAATATTCGTAGAAAAACAATTGTAGCGAAAATTCCACGATGTCCTATTTGAAGTAGCGAAACTCTAGAATCCAAAGCTCTGATACCAATTGTTATGCAACCAACTCACAAAATAGAAGAAAGAGATAGATCAACGACTTCAAAATTATCCTTTTCTAGGGGGAACCCTCCTTTACATTACATAAATGAACAATTCTTTGATGATACAAATGACAAGGCCTCCTTTCTATATATAAGAGTTTAAGGGGTCACAACATAGTCATATCCGACATAACAATAATAATTTAAGGGCACAACAATAATAATAGTGGGCTTATATGGGGCACAATAATAACAATATGGGTACAACAATAACAATAAGGGGCTACAATAACAATAATAATAAGGGAATACACTAATATTATAGGGACCTAACAACCTACAACTGGCAAGATTACTGAAAAGAAAAACATACTTCCCATGGAGCTTTATAACTTAGCTCGTTGCCATATTTACAATGATAATCCTGCTAAGAAGAAAACTAATATGAGAAACATAACCACATGACAACCGTAATGGCATGACACCTATATCACTTATTGGAGCTTTATAACACTGCTCATGGCAGTATTTACATCCATATACATATACCAAAAGTCACACCAAAACATATGCCAAAAACATTTGCTCAACCAACCAATATAGAAGGATACATAGCCCACATCTAATTCGCCATCTCCCATGTAGCTTCATTGGGCCCAAAGTTCTTCCATTGGACTTTAACCTTCTCTATTGCTCGGTTCCGGAGCATGAGCATGAGCATATTTCTCTACAAAATGCACTGAGGTTCCGGCTGGAATTCTTCTTTTGGTTCCACCTACAATACAAACTAGTCAATCACATGATCAACATATTTAACATACTTCTTAAGCATTGACACATGGAAAACATCATGGACTTTCACTGTCAGAGGCAGTGTAAGTCGATAGCCTATGAGTCCAATCTTCTCAAGAATCTTGAAAGGTTTGCGAAACCGAGGAGCCAACTTGGCACATGATTCAATCCTTAAGGATCTCTTCTTAGGTTTGATGTGCAAGTACACCTTTCCCCAACCTGAAACTCCTTAAACAGCCTGTGTTGATCTGCATAACTTTTCTGCATGTCCTGTACTACGTTTAGATTCTTCTTGATTACTTGCATTTCCTATTCCATCTCTGCCAGCTTGTCCATTCCTATCAACACCCTGTTAATTGGAAACTGATGACAATACTACAACTTTTCCCATCTAGTGCCTCAAATGGACTCAACATCAAAGATTCCTAGTACCCATTTTTGTAAGCGAACTCAACCAGTGGAAGATACTTTTCTCGCTTCTGTTGTTGATGCATCACATACCTCCTCAACATATCCTCCAATATCCTATTGACCCTCTCTATCTGCAGATGATAAGTTGTGTTGAAGGCCAACTCTATACCCAAACTTGCAAATAACTCTTTCCAGAATATAGAAGTGAAATTGGCATCCCTATTTGACACAATTTTCTTCGGTACAACATGCAATCTCACTACATCTCTGATGAAGACCATTGGTACATTATTAGCTAAATACGTAGACTTCACTAGAATGAAGTGCACTACCTTTTTCAACCTGTCCACCACAACCATGATGGAATCATGTTGTTTAGATATCCTTGGCAAATTTGTAATGAATTCCGTGGAAATGACCTCCCATTTCCACTCTAGAATCAAAATCGGTTGTAGTAGACCACATGGATGCTTACGCTCTGCTTTTATTTGTTGACAGTCTAAGCACCTAGCCACAAACTCTGCCACTTCTTTCATCAAGTTCAACCAATAGTAGAACTTCTTCATCATTGTCAATGTCTTATGATATCCTGGGTGACCTGAATATGGATCAGCATGAAATTCCCTCAAAATAAGCTTCTTAAGCTCACTGTCATCTGGCACATATATCATGTCCCTAAATTTGACCAATCCATCTGCTATGAGATGGTAGTCCACATCCTGATCACATGTACCCTCTTGTAATATATGCGTAATCCCCCTATACTTGTCATCCTGTTGTCCTACCTACAGGATTTGATCTTGTAAATATGTCTTGTAGGAGCTCATAAATGCTATGTGATTTACTTGTACTCTCCTGCTAAGAAAATCTGCAACCTTTTTCTCTTTCCCTTTGATGTACTTGATCTCAAATTCGAACTCACTGATCGTGGCCAACCATCTAGCTTTCCTGGCATTGAGATTCAGTTGGTCAAATAGATACCTCAATCCATTGTGATCATTCATCAATACGAATCTCCTGCCAAGAAGGTAGTGCCTCCACATCTTCAATGCATGGATGATCATTTCCAACTCAAGATCATGTATCAGATAATTTTTCTCATGCTCATTCAATTTCCTTGATTCATAGCATACTACCTGTCCTTCCTGCGTAAGTAACTCCACCAAACCCTCTCTTTCAAGCATCTGTACATACCACAAACTCTTTGTCTGAACTACAATCCTTAAAACTGGATCATTTGTCAACAACTGTTTCAACTACTCAAAATTGGTTGTGCATTCCTCTGTCCATTCAAACTTCTTACCCTTTCTTTGCAATGACATAATATGATAAGAAATCTATGAGAAGTTCCTGATGAACCTCCTATAATAACCTGCTAACTCCATAAAGGACCTTACCTCATCCACATTCCTCGGAGCTGCCCACTCCATGATAACCCTTATCTTTTCTGAATCCACTGTTATGCCTTCCTTGGAAATCACATGCCCCAGGTAGTGTACCTCTGTCTAAAAGAAACTGCATTTACTGAGCTTAACATACAACTGATTATCTCTCAGCAATATCAATATTGTTGCTAAATGTCAACATGTTCTTCTTCATTCTTAGAATATACTAATATATCATCAATGGATACAATAACAAACTTGTCCAGATAAGGACACAACACACTATTCATCAAGCACATAAAATTAGCTGGAGCACTAGCCAAACCAAATGGAACTATAACAAACTCATAATGCCCATACCTGGTCTAGAAAGCAGCCTTATAGATGTCCTCTTCTTTGATGTGTACCTGATGGTATCATGATCTCAGATCAATCTTCAAGAACATTTTTGCTCCCTTTAAATGATCAAACAAGTCATCAATCCTCGACAACGGATAACTGTTCTTCATGGTCACGTTGTTCAATTACCTATAATCAATGCATAACCTGAGATTACCATCCTTCTTTACAAACAACACTGGTGAACCCCAAGGCGATACACTTGTTCTAATGTATCCCTTGTCAAGCATCTACTTCAACTACAACTTTAACTCTACCAACTCTGGTGTGTTCATCCTATAAGGTGCCTGTGATGCTGGCGCTGTCCCTGGTACCAACTCAATAGAAAAGTCCACTTCCTTGTGAGATGACAACTCTAAAATCTCTATCAGAAACACATCCTAAAACTGTTGTAAAACCGGGTACCTGCTTAAGACATCTGCATCCTCAACTTCCTTACCTTTGTCACTGGAAAAATGCACTATGAATAACACACACCCTTTCTTGCAACTACGCTTTGCCTACATAGCTATCACCATTCTAACTGATGTTGCCTTCTTCTTACCCTGCAAGACTCTTTGTTCCCAATTATCATACAACCACTCAATAGCCTTTTCATAACAATCCACCATGGTACTATGAAGATACAACCAATCCATACCCAACAACATGTTGTTTGCTCCCAATGGAAGTAGATTCAAAGTGCTGAAGTAGACATACCAGTCAACTCAAATGCACAAGCTATTACCTGTTAAATTTTCTTATGGTTATATTATTCTTTGCTTTGATAATTGCATTTCTTCATTAACACATTAAGTTCACCCCTTAACATCATGACATTATTTAGATTTACATCATTATTCATCAGCATATGCAATTATGTAGAAAGAACAATATCATCATCATCAATGTAGTGAAACACAAAGGAAAAATAGAAGAAAATCATGCACACATAGAGACACTAAGATTGGTCGAAGACCACAGAAAAATCCACTATGGGGAAAACCCTTGAAATTCTTCTTCTTATAGATTATCATCAAATGATTCAACAAACAAGACTACAATTATCCATATCTTCACAACAACTAGAACATCCATGAAATGAATCTAAACATGCTTGTATTCAAAACCCTGATTTTGAGGACTGTAATGATTGTCATTATCTATAGCCTACGGCTCAACATTATTGTCACTGAGCGAAATCTTCAAAGTACTGAAGTTTCATCATTTAGTCCCGGACGCATGGAGGAGGAGTTTTGCAAGCGACTATGGCAGTCTTGGACACTCCCTGGTCAACTATATGTGCATGTTGGGGAAAAATACACTCAGATCTGCCTCAAACCCCTAGACGCACCCTTCAAACTACTGTGCGAACGTCTGAGGCTTCGCAGACACACCCTTGACCACTCTGTGTGTGCTTCTAGGGACCAGACTACCTAATCTACTTAAGAAACCCTAGATGCTCCCTTAAGGTTGTTGTGCGAGTGTCTGAGACTTCCCAGATGCACCCTTGACCACTCTGTCCATGCGTCCAGGGTCGAGAATGTTTAGTTACGAGCTAATGACCGAGAAACATAAACCCTAGATTCGTACGAGCTTTAACCCTGTAGTTTCGGACCCTTGTACGAACTTTCTTTGTCAGACATGTGCGAACCAAAACAACAAAAGAGAAGAGAAGATAGCTTGATCAATGTGTCCAAATGATCTTGAGGTATCTTTTATTTATAGGCTTCCATGAGGGTCCACTTAATGTAGATGTTGACCTGTCCAATTGTACATATGCATAGGGCCGACATGATCTAATATACATGAGTGGATTCATAAATTCAAAAACCAACTTCTACTTGTCCAAATGAGGTGATCTTTAGGTCGATTTTGCTCCTCTCAAAAAGAGGAATTCAATGCAATCATTATCTCCATCATGTGAGTTGTCCAAACTGGAATTTGACCACAACTGCATAATTTTAACACTCCCTCTCAAATAAGGAGAATTCGACCCGCCAATACCTGACCATTGATTAACATGACTTCCTGACATCATATGTCCCATCAAATGTATCTCATCATATCAAATCATCAATGTACATCTCTTGCTTATTCATGCTTATCTCTTGATTGTTCTTGTTCATATGCTGAATATTCTCGAATCTAAAAGAAGAAGAATCATGGGGAGCAAAAGCTACCACCCTCTATCCATTGGGCTACAACCCATAATCTCTATCAGTGAGCTACTACCCTGAATATCTGTCAGCGGGTACTACCCGGAAATATCTGTCATTGAGCTACTACCCGGAAATATCTATCATTGGGTTACTACCCGGAAATATTTGTCAATGGGCTACTACCCGGATTATCTATCAATGAGCTTCTACCCGGAATATCTGTCAATAGGCTACTACTCGGAATATTTGTCAATGGGCTACTGCCCAAAATATCTGCAACATGCTACTACCCGAAATATTTGTCAATGAGCTACTACCCAGAATATCAGTCATCGGGTTACTACCTGGAATAAGAGTCAGCAGACTACTACCTATATCATCATTGAGGAGCATATCATCAGAGAGCATATATAAATTTGGAACCACATCGGGGAGCTACTACTCAACCTGGAACCTGATGGGGCAACTACTACTACAACCCCATATCGAGCAATTGGTGATACAGGGGAGCTACTACTTAACCCATCCTATTGCCTATCGATCTTCCCAACAATGACCCTCAATAGTCATGTGGTAGAACACATACATCATAATACTAGCTTGGGCGAGATAATCGACTTACAAAATGTAAGGATCTCATGCCCCTAAGCCTCCTCAACCGTTGGCCAAACGATGAGGTATAATCCCAACAAGCTCAACTTGTGGGTATGATTCTAGTTGGGGTATACTTTGCAAAGACCAAGATAGGGTGAGCTACTACTCCAACCCTATGGGTAAAAGAAAGGGGTGATACCCTATTGTTAAGAGTTCTCTTAACCCCAAGAGCCTCTATCTCAATTCCATACCCAAGGAGCTCAGACAGGGGAGGAAGAGCTTGGCTTAGTGTCCTCGATAAACACTACTCTCATCATACTTGTATCAGGTAATCATCATGTATTAGTAGCAGTTGTCTGCTGTTCATATAGGACATCAAATCAAATATCATGTTAGAACATAAATAATCATATAAATAAAAAAATAATACCATAATCATCCTCCCTCTCAAGGAGGTTTCAAACACAAGCCAAGGCTTGTCTCGTACAACTAAACTGTCTCAATATATGAAAGTATCTCAGTCCCAACTATATATATGGGATTCTCTACCTCTCTATATCATCGCAATGTATCCATGTCATATTCAGAACTTTCTCAAACATCTCTTCAAATGCTTCTTCATCCTGCTTCATAGCTAGTCGTGCTAGCAACATCGTACTCAACCTCGTTCATGCTACGAACCTTTCGTTATGGTAGATATCATACTAATGCAACACTCATATGTGCTCATTTCATCAACAAGGATCCCAATCAACATCATAATATCCATACAATCATATATCATAGGAAGAATATCTCAGACCAATAATAGATCATCTCATGCAAATATCTTGAAGGATGCTTGGCAACAAATCAATGTGTATGAAGAGGCTCAATCACGAATCAACTCAAGTTCTATGCATATCATGTATATACACAAATGGATGTTCAAAATGATTCAATCAATTGTTGGTTGCCAATTTAATTGGAGTGCCCAAGGATTTGTATTTCCTCTTTCCAATATTTCTTCAATAGCTTCGCAATATAGATTATCTTTTCCCAATTTCAGAAATGCCATGATTTCTTATTTTGAGCTTCAGAAGCCATCTCCCTCTTACTTAGATAATTACAGGCTCATCACCTTTCAAGAGTATACCATCAGTATATAAAACCAAAACCAAAACCAAAGTCATACCTTGGAACATTTTTGAAGTAGAGGTTTGTGTCAACACATCATCCTGGCTTCACCAGATAACAGTCAATGTGAACATATCTAAATTGGGGAGCTTACTTCATGCAATGCTCTCTGGAAAAATGACACTTTACCAAACCAACTTGCTCAGCTTTTCATAAACCAATGTGGATCATAATTAATATCAAAATCATCAATATCACAGTATCAAGTTCGTTAGACTGTTGATTTGGGGTAGCATCGGATGTGCTCTAGCCACAAAATTTGGTCGAGAGGCTAAGGCACATGAGATCTCCAATACCCATAAAGGGTTTGGACAGATTTTAAACTGTTTGGGATATATTAAAATAATCAATATTTTTAATGGAGTCCCTAAGTCTAAACTTAGGGAAATTAAAATATTAATGTGAATTAATATAAAACAATGCTAGAATGGTCCAAAAGTCATGGATCAAGCCATATCTAATCTTAGCCGTTGATTAGGGACTTAATCTCGACCGTTGATTTGTCAACGAGAAAAGTATAAGAGGAAGCTTGAGGGTCACTTGAAGAGCACACCAAGAGATCAAGATTTCGACTTTTTGGGGCTGGGTTTGCTGAGAAATATGAGAGAGTGATCAGAGTTACAGCTAAGGGTCAGTGAATACAGAAGCAGAGAGACAAAGATAGCACCAGGAGGATGCCGAGAGTTTTCTTTGTTGGGTATGCCGGATTTGGCACCCATATTGTATTTTGAAACTGCTTAATAAATCAAACCCTTAGATAGCTGCACTGGTTTTCCTGCATTGGGTTTTTTCGAGGACATTAGTCCAAAAACAACAATGTCACTTATGTTCTTGTTTCTATTTCCTTTAGTTGATGATTTGTAATGTGTTGAGTATGCATTTGTATTTATTTCCAGTATTTACATGGTAAATAACTTGTTGATTAATAGAACAAGTAGGTAGGAATAAATCAGTAAAGTGCATGAAGGGTTTCTAATGTGTTAGACTTCGAAATTCCAACATGGTATCAGAGGGTGGTTGCAGATCACAAGAGAACTGAGGACATCAGCTGAACAGAGTAGTAACAGCAGAAAACAGCTATCCTGAGTGACAAAAGTTGTTCCTAGCAGAGTAGCAACAAGGAAGGGGTGATGCAGTGCCTGCATCATCAAGATTGAGCCAGGAAGAGGCAGCGCAGAGGCTGAGGGAGGCAAAGGCAGGCTCACGCAAAGCCACGCAGAGGTCAGGAGGGTTGAAATAGCTAACTGAGGAGGTTGATTTACCGGTGTCGGGATTGCGTAGAGCCTAGGAGCTCTAACCTTCAGTTTGCTGGGGTTAAGGAGGCTGTGGGTAAGTTGCAGTGGAGCTGGTGGGGTACTGTAGTCAGAACAATACCTAACAAGGCAAGACCAAGGTAGAGGGAGTTGCTGCCGAGGTGGATTTCTAGCCAAGGAATCTAGATTAGTGTTGCAGTTGCACCTGCGATTGGAGAGGGGTATCTCGACATTAGCAAAAGGGTTTCCAGGAGGGAAATCGAGGCTTAGAGGAGTCATACCAAGAACTTCTAGGAGGGAAGTAGAGGAGCAGCAAAATGGCACTACACAGAGTAAGAGACTAGGATAGACTGGATGGAGCCTCAAACTTCATAGTCTGGAAGGCCAAAATCTTGTCCGTACTAGACAGGAATCGTGTCAAGCACTTCACCTTGAGGACGATACGTATCCTAGTTGACCTGACTAATAACGATAGGTATGAGCATGCAATGGCGAGGGCTAAGAGTATCATCCTTGATGGGGTCAAGGATCATATAGTACCACATATTGCCAAGAAGAACACGACACATGAGATGTGGGAGGCCTTGACCAAGTTGTATCAACATACTTTCGTGCAGAGGACGATGCTACTAGAAAATCAGCTGTGATCATACCAGAGGAAGAAGGGGGAACAGATCGACCCCTTCCTCGGTCGATTGAAGGAGATCCAGGATCAACTGACTTCCATAAGGGCAATGCCAGATCCATAATTGATGGTGAGAACAACCCTAAATGTAGTCTCAAAAGATTGGGAGGTGTTTTTCCAGAGCATACTGGGTAGGGTGACCCTTCCAGATTGGGAGGAAATGTGAGTTGATTTTCGCCAAGAAGAGATCAGAAGGCTGAGCAAGGCGGGAAGCAGCGACAAGGGGATCAAAATCAAGAAGAAGGAGGAGGAAGATGTTGCCCTAGAATCTGAGGGAAAGTAGGAGAAATAGAGGAAGAAGGACCTCTCCAAGGTCAAATGCTTCCACTGTGGGGAGTTGGGTCATTATGCGACCCAGTGTCCAAGGAAAAAGAGTAAGGGAGAGGCCTTCAAGACCAAGGCAGTGCCAGCAAGGGCAGAGAAGGGAGTGGAGACAGATGATGATTGTGCCATGAGTGCTCATGTGCCACTTCGGAAGAAGTGGGGAGACATCGAACTGTAGTCAGTCAGACTATAGGCGATGAGGGGCAGGATTCTCGAGGTACCTAGCCTCTTAGATTAGACCTTACTATGGGAGCCCCAAAGAGAAGTAGGAGTACTAACGATGTTAATAGAGACAGATGCAGATAGAGCGACAAAGGGAGCTATAGTGCAAGATTCCCAGGACAACGCGAGGCTAGCAAGCTGGAACATTGCGAGAGGCATGGGAGTGTTGCACCAATGCAGGATGGCACAGAGAGGTGTGCAACGGTGTGAGATGCATAGAGTTGTTGCAACAACGCAGAGGTCAGAGAGGGAGCACTTGTTAGTGACAAAGGGAGCTTCAACATCATGAGTGTTTCTAGCGTGATGAAGATGTGAGAGTTGGGAGATCAATTACTTACTTCTCAGTAGCTGGGTTGTAGTGTAACAGTTAGCAGTGGTAGTACTATGGGCAACACGATGCAACATGATGGGAGGGGTTGCAGTGCAGATGCAACAATGGCAGTGGCAGGGCCATGAGCAGTAGCACGGATGTATAGGGAGTTGCAGTACATATGCAACAGTGGCAGTGACAGGGTCATGGGTAGCAGTATAGGATGCGGCAGTGCAAAGGATGTTGGGCAGCAGGCCTAGCATCAACACAGGGACTGATGCCAGATGATCAGAGTGATGCTTAGTGAGGAGTATTACTAGAGCACAATCCTCGCTAAGAGGGAGTGTTGATTTGGGGTAGCATCGAATGTACTCTAGCCATGAAAATTGGTGGAGAGGCTAAGGCACATGAGATCTCCAATACTCAGAAAGAGTTTGGACAGATTCTAAACAATTTGGGAGATATTAAAATAATTAATATTTTTAACGGAGTCCCTAAGTCTAAACTTAGGGAAATTAAAATATTAATGCGAGTTAATATAAAACTGTGTTAGAATGGTCCAAAAGTCATGGATCAAACCAGATCTAATCTTAGCCGTAGATTAGGGACTTAACCTCGGCCGTTGATTTGTCAGCGAGAAAAGTATAAGAGGAGGCTTGAGGGTCACTT
This sequence comes from Pinus taeda, assembly GCA_000404065.3. Taxonomy (NCBI): domain Eukaryota; kingdom Viridiplantae; phylum Streptophyta; class Pinopsida; order Pinales; family Pinaceae; genus Pinus; species Pinus taeda. Next base: position 208,045 of record APFE030480345.1, on the reverse strand, counting down.
GGAGAACACACCAAGAGTTCAAGATTTCGACTTTCTGGGGCTGGGTTTGCTGAGAAAGTTGAGAGAGTGATTAGAGTTACAGTTAAGGGGTAGTGAATACAGAAGCAGAGAGGCAGAGATAACACCAGGAGGATCAACGCAGTAGCCAGAGAGAGGGACGAAGAAGCAGCCAGGGGTTCACGCAGAGCCAACAAGGGGTCATGTAGAGGCATCCAGGAGCTGCGCAGTGCCTCAGAGGGCCAACATGGGTGATGCAGAGGGCCATAGGACTGACATAGTCCCTCCAAAGGCTGATGCAGGCCAAGCCAGAGTGACGTTGGGCTAACGTTGGGCTAGACAGAGGCTGACGCTGGGGTTTCGTGGGGTATATTGGAGTTGTGGAGCTGCCTGAGTGTTTATTCAGGCTTTTAGCCGGAATATCTGCCTTCGAGTAGAGAGGTACTACTGCCGAGAGATTTCTTTGTTGGGTATGCCGAATTTGGCACCCAGATTGTATTCTAAAACTGATTAATAAATCAAACCCTCAAATAGCTTCACCGGTTTTCCTGCATTGGGTTTTCTGGGGACATTAGTCCAAAAACAATGGTGTCACTTGTGTGCTTGTTTCTATTTCCTTCAGTTGATGATCTGTAATGTGTTGAGCATGCATTTATATTTATTTCCAGTATTTACATGGTAAATAACTTGTTAATTAACAAAACAAGTAGGTAGGAATAAATCAGTAAAGTCCATGAAGGGTTTCTAACGTGTCAGACTTAGAAATTCCAACATAGACCAGGTGACAGGTAGAGCTCATATCAAGTATTGAATTCATCTATTATCTTGCAATATCAAACTTCACTAAGTCATTCTCATGATCATAATACAAGTCATTTCTGTTACTAGATGCAAATACATATACCAAGGATAGATCATGCAGGTTCTAAGCTTACACTTGTCAATACTTCAACCAATGTGCTAAGAATGAGAAGGCCAATACAAAACCATTATCAAATACCAATATAAGTCATGTCAAAACTCTCAACGCTGCTCATCTATATCAATCAACAAAATCATGTCAAACTCTTGTAATACAAACTTCAAACTTAATGACATATTTGTATCTCGGTCACCTGTAAACACAAGTTCAATCTACATATTCATATTATAGTAGACATTCAAAATTCCTTGCTCTCAGATCTTTCAGTTATCTGCTACACATCTGTAGAATGACATCCTCCAAGTGAACATCTGATGTCATATACAAAACTTCATTTTTTTGAGATTTGTAGCCTTAGTTGCACCCACATGCCTTCCTCTGTGCGACTCGAACCCACAGTCACACTCTTCAAGATGATATGTGAGTGATTATGGTTGGACCAACCCAAACCTTATCTTTAGTGCCTTGGTCACACCCTTGAGCTTGCATTCATGCGACTGGGAGGCTATAGACACACCTGTAGCCTTTCTTATGTGCAATTGAGGCTTTGAGTGGGATAAAACCATCTTACCTTAGTTCATACCTATGTTGTAGATCAACAATGTCAGATACCCATAAATCATACTTCAATAGTAAATAATATACATATAATGAAAATGATAATATGAGTAAGATTCTTGAGGAGAGATTCTCCCTCTGAATGAGAATCCACTTCATTCATCTTCTTTCATGTCATCAACTTTTCTATACTAGAGTCATGCAACAACATATCTGTTAGATCATAAAATGAAAAATATATCCATCATGGTCATCAACATCATGACATTAATCCTTCATCAGGTGATTAGAGTAGAGTGATTAGGGTATAAAACACATGTAACAATATCAAGTCAATCCATCAAGTTAGGACAATCAGTTTTACCATATGCCATAGTTACTCATCACATCAAGACATGATTGTAGTTAGTAGAAATATCTAGAATAACAACCTCATAGTTGTATCTTTATCATCAATGTTACTGTGTTTATCATTATCAATATGATCAAGTAAGGTCATTCAATAGAACTTTATCAAAACAACAATAGTTTCAACTCTTTTTCCCATACTTTCATCTTGTTCAACACAAGCAATATAAAGAGTCAATAAGTTATCCTTCTATGTGAAATGCATAATGGCTTGGCATGACAAGTTTCAAGAGTATCATCTTTAGGGTTCTAGTCTTCTTTATGAGATCAAGATATCCAATAGATAGATGTTATCTAAACATAAAGTATACCATAAAACATCAAAGATCAACATTTCAAGAAGATCAAAAAGTTCAATACCAGGTGCAACATTTCATCATGGGAAATATAAATCCAAATCATTTCCATGAGTCATAGACATTATCATCATACCTTAGGATTGACCAATCCATTCTAATCCAGGAGGATCCTCTAGTTGCTCCAAGATCAAAGGTTTCAGTTGTTTCCAGAAATAACGCCAAGCAGTAGAGCTCGCTGTTCTAAATTTGACAACACTTTCGATTTCTCATTTGGTCTACGGATGAAGGAGAAATCCTCTGATGAAGTTTGTGGTGAACCGGTGCAAAAGGGGCCTCACTGGCCATGTGGCGTTTCCACATCTCAAATCAATGAGGTCGAAGTTCATGTCATGGGTGCATTAGGGCGTTAATGGCGCAATTTCAGATATTAAGGTCTACGGTTTCCAAACCATATAATATGGAAAATATAAACCTATGGTATAAAACCATATGACAAACCATATAATGGTGCGCAATTTAAAATGTTTAAACAAAACCTTTGATAAATGTTTAGTGGCATGAACTTATGGCGGAGTTATAACATAGTCAAGACTATGGTGTATAAACCATGGCAAAGTTATTACCATGCCACACGGATTTCCACGGAACCGTTGAGAATTGTTGTAACTTGGTGGAGGTCCAGTCACACGGTGGCAGATATGATAGCCATGACCACTGGAGGATGAGTCAACTTGCAAAAAGCGTGCCGGAGTACAATACTCTTGCCATAGGGATGCCAACTTTTCGACCGCCACGGATACTGCACAAGGATGCCAACGTTTCGACCGCCAGGTATGCAATACACGTAGGTGACGTCGTTAAAACAATCAGCATTGTTGGATCGCCATGGGTCAACATTTCTTACAACCACCGGGGATTCGTATAGTTTTCGGTCCAATGGAAAAATGTTTAAACTATATATATCGCGTTGAACCAAAGGTTGAAAAAGCCATGTGTTAGTGTTTATGGTGTTAAGGTTATACACTAACATAGGGTTTTTTATTATTAAAAGTTAATGGTTTGTTAGATGCGAAGACCTAAGGTTATAATGAATCTCGGTTGGGAAGTGTTGCGGTCCATTTAAAATTATATAAAATAGTTTGTAAAATTATATATAACATATTCCATAGCACCGAGATATGTTATTGTGCCACCAATGTATTGTTGTTCAAGCACTCAAACAACCTGCCATGAATAACCTGGAAGGTTCGACCTTGGAACCTGCCCGAGGCTTATAAAAACCTTAACTATTACACCAGTGGAAAAAGAAGTAAATAGTGAGTTGCAAAAATGTGACATATTATTGATTGCTTTTGTTCATGTAATCATATCTTGACCATCCTTGAGCCAAATTGAGAACGAAGACACGCATTAGAAAGATGAGACAAAAGGATTTCTTTATAGAGTAACCAGCAGTACCTGCATGCACACGTCAGTTGGTGAAATCTCATGTAAATATACTCTTTGGATCATTTCCTAATATAACGGACGCCCACTTGGAAGTGGACCTGGAGACGTAGTCCAGGAGGGACGAACTTCGTCAACAATTTTGTTGTGTTTGCTTCTTCTCTTTCTGCTAGTATGTTATTTACTGCTCTCAAGTTTATGTTTAGGGCATATTAAAAATCAAATTCCCGCTTTCATTCACACACATGTAACCTTAGTTAATGTTGGTAAAGTTGCACAAATAATCAATCTTGTAGATTTCATATCATATTTTGGTATCAGAGAGAGGTTGATCATGTTTAAGAAGGATATTTTCCAATGTGAATGTTGACTAGATCCAAGTCGCGATGTGGAGAAGGGAAACTTGAAGATACCAATCAAGAGATTGGAAAGAGGAAAGTCATTCGAAAGATGGCAGGGGAAAACAAAGGAGAAGCTCCTAAGACAAAAAGCGAGGAGCAATTTTAGTAGATGTTCCTTAATATGCAACAGATGATTGCAGAGCTTTATGAAGATAAGAAGACTAGAGATGCAACTTTGTCTTCAAAAATAAAGAAGGAGAAAAAGGGTAAGGAGAAAGATGATGGTGACGAATATCCTCCTTCTCCATCTTCATCTTCTAAAGGCACGAAAGAGAAGAAGGACAAGAAGAAAATGGATGGTAATGAACCTCCTTCTCCTCCATCTTCATCTTCATCTTCTTCTTCTTCTGACGATTCAAGTTCAAATTCTGAATCAAAGAAGAAACATAAGAAATATCCTTTTTTTAAGCTTGATGTTAATTTTTAATTGCCAAAATATGATGGTGAATTGAATTATGAAAAGTTAGATAACTGGATTAAACAACTTGAAGTTTATTATAGAATTTAGAATATTGTTGATGATTCTATGAAATTCAGTTAGCTACACTTAGAATGGGGGGAACAACTTTGATTTGGTGGGAAAGTAAAACTCAGTCGAATTTAAAGCATAAAGGTAAAATTATCTGTTAATGGTCTAAGTTAATTAAAGCTCTTAGAAAGAAGTTCTATCCTTTAGGATATATGCAACAAGATGTAATAGATTAGCAGCATTTGAGGTAGGGTAAAGGATAGACTGTGCAAGAGTTTACTCAGTAATTTAGGAAAAAGGCATTAGCACTTGATATTCCATTAAACGCACGTGAAACTTTTTAAAAGTATATTGGAAGTTTGCATTCTTATTTTCAACATACTTTGCTTATGTTTAAACCAACTGACTTTGATGAAGTATGTGTGCAAGCCATTCATATTGAATCAGGTGGCAGACCTTTTCACTGGAAACCATTCAAGTAGTCAAAACACAAAGACTCCAAAGAAGGCAAAGGAAAGGGTAAGTTGAAAGGAAATAAATCAGTGACAACAAAGAAAGAAGGGGAAAGGCCTACATGTACTCCGTTGTCCTTTGAGATAACCTAAGGTCAAATAGTTATGCCAAAGCATCTATAATGTTTTGTTGTTTTGAGTGATACGATGACCAATGAACTATTTAAAACCAGGTGCTTTAAACTTATACAATTTTTTGATAAAATGAAAGGTTGTTCTTTAACTACACATGGTAAGTTTGATTTTAATGTGATGGAGAAGTAGAGTATGGAGACGTATAATTGATTTGATATTCAAACTGAATATTTAACCATTTACAAGAAGAAATTAAGAAAACAATGCTTTCTTAATAACCGAAATATAATCAAACTATTACAGAGATCTAGTGTAAATTATGTTCAAAGAGGAATTTACAATAACAAATAGTTACGTAAATTAATCTCTTATTTAAATTACAATTTCATAGAGGATCCAAAATGAAATTGATATTCAATTAAATTTTAAATCGGATGACTGCAAAATAATTAATTTATATGAAGAAAACATAATGAATAGTCAAGATGAAATACAACTCACTGAGAGACAGACCATATGAGGCAAATCCATAATCTTTTATTATCTCAAAAATACTCTAGCTTATTACAAATCTGCTTGATAACTTGTTCAAGGGCTCAACCCTTAATAACTCAAAGGAGGAGTTATTTATACGAAACTTTACAAAAGAACTACAATCTGTTTGGAATAGAATACCAAAATAGTACAAAATTACAAAAATAGAACATTATAATAGGAATAAAAAAACTGCTAAAGAGGTGGCTCTATCCTTTTGGAATTTATTTATCATCTGGCCTGAAAACACTGATGAGTTGTTCTGTTTCCATAATGAGGAATTACTCAATTGTTTCACACCAATGATCCGATTTTCGTTCACTTGGTATTTCTACATTTACCATCTTCCTGAATGTTTCATCAACTTCTGTATATCTTTCGAAATTAGGCTTGGTGAGAAAAAAGTGCTTGATTTCATATAAGATGGTTAAATCATATTCCAAGGCTTCTAGGAAAGCCCTCCCTGTTATCTATCCTTTCACTCCTGCAAATTTGGCTCTATCTACAACAATATAATATAACTCTTTGCAATAATCATCTAATCTAGTCAACTTATCATTTAAACCTACTAATCTTGGCAATCCTTTCTGATTTAAAACATTAAATTTGGAATGAAATCTCTTGACATAAATTTCCAAGGTACATTTAGTTTCCAATTGATCGATCAAATTCCTTTTTTATAATACCTTTTTGATCTCTAAAATGGTGGTTGTTATGTCAGAGATGTTTATTTCTTCTAATTCCTCTTTGCTCTTTGAATTCAAAACCTTGATCATATCTGTGGCTTCTGCTGGCTTGGAATTAAAGGCTTCTTTTTGCTCTTCAATCACTGCTCTGCACCTAGTGATGAGTTCCTGCTGCTAAAAAATAATATGTATAGATGGCCATACATCTGTCATAGATTGACTGATTTTTGTCCAAATACTCTCCTTGGCATGAGACAAAGTGCCTTCCATTAGTGACTCACTCTCTAACTTTTGGATTTTAAGCTCTAATTTGTGAGTCTTCTGCATTTCTTCCAAATACTTAGTATCATTTTGCACTTTCTGGAATTCCAGATTTTGAAAATTTTGAAGTAGCTTCTGGTTTTCCTGCTTCTGGATTAACAGTTCCAGTACTAATCTGGCTGGGTCAACTGTTGTTGATGTAGACTCAATGGTTGCAGATGAGGAAGTAGGCTCTGTACCTACAACTGTTATTGGGACTGCTATAATGGGCACTATGGCAAATTGTGTTGTTTCCTTCTCCAATAGCTCTTCAATTTGTGCCTCCATCTTCTTTAACTGTATATTTTGCTCAATGACGAGCTTGAGCATATCCTCCTTTTGTTGTTCACTTTCTACTATATCCTTGGTCAGGGGATCCTCTGTTGAAGGCAACTTCAACTGTTTCTTCAATGCAACAATGTCTGCATCTTTATTCTTAAGAAGTAGTTCTGCAACTTTTACATCCTTGGGATCATATCCTACTTTATTCACAAAATCCTCTAGTGATTTTATCCTATTGTCTTCAGCCAGAGAGGAGATCGTTTCTAACTTAAGTTTGGATTGAATATTTGATAGAGCAGTGCTAAGTTTAGAAAGAGACATGGTTGTAGTTGTCATAATGGAAAATAGCATCTCACCAGTTCGTCTGTGCATGTCCATCTGGTCAATTGGATGGATTTGACTAGTGTCAAATGAAAACACAATCTTCTTGTAATCATATCTTGATTTAGGAAAAGGAATCTGGGCTTGTAAGAAAGCCATTTGCATTCTTCCCTTCTCACTGTCAAAAGCATAAAGGAGCCTATGTTGAGAGGTTGAAGTTTGCTTCCAAAACTGATTATATACACTGGACTTTAAAGTCTCATTTTTCTGCTTAATTTTAGGAACCTTGAAAATATATTTGAATCATTCGAAGCGCTGGTTCCTATTGATTGAATAATTTCTAAAGGTTCTCTAACATGTGAAGTTGCAGGAGGAGTAGTTGAAGCACTAATTGTGGGAGGAGTGGTTGAAGTGCTAACACATGCTAAAGTAGATGCTTATGGATCTCCAAGATCAATGATAACTAGTGGAGTCTCTTTTGCTGATGTGATCAAGCTGACTTTAGGTTTCTTTTGCTGAAAAATGAATGCTTTTAGAACATCTTCAGTGGATGAAGTTTCTTCTCTTAGCCTTTTCTGTTGCTTACTCTGAGCAACTGGAGTTTGGTCAATGGGAGTAGACACAACTTGCTCATCTCCTTCTTGAAGAGTCCCATCAATGCATGTTTCTTGATTCATAAATATATCAATTTCTGGCCTTGGAGTATGGTTGTAAGGAGTCATTTTGAAAATAACCCTTAAGGAAGAAATGATTCCAAAAGGATCATAGGACCAGGTGAAACTAGACTAGAAATTCATCTTCTTTAATAACGCATGTGCCTCAACACCAACTGATCTGGTGTTGCAAATAAATGACCCAATCTGTGCTTTGAGATTGAACTGAGACTTTCTTTTACCTTATATAAAATGTAGTTCATCCATGTGAATCATCTGCCTAATATATTATAGAGAAAATATTCTCAAAGGAACATACTTAGGCAGCGTGTATGGTGCAAACTCACAAACATATACTCTTATTTCAGTGGAGTTATGGTATAAATACCAGTCACCAGTCTTGGTTTGTTCACTTAGGTGTAGGAACCTTTTAATCTCATTCCCAATTCCGGGCTCTGTCTGACTATTAAGGAGTTGTACCACTGGATGTATGAATGCATCCACAAATTCTGCAAATGATGAGGTGGTAAAAGTTGTCCTGATCATTTATGTCTAGTGAATCACTAATTGATTCACTCCTTGTTCATCCTGCTTGCCGAGTTTAATTGGTAACTGGTCACCTTGTTGAAAAAGAAGCATGTGAACAATCACAAAGCTGTAATTGAACACTCCCTGCACATTGAAGTTCATGAATTGTTCATGAATATTATCAGCCAAGAATTGGCTGTAATTATACATGAAAGCTGGTTGTTGGTCTTTATTGGAAATTGATAGGAAACCAAGGATTACCTCATCAACAAATTGGTCATCAGGGTATCCTAATAGATAGGAAAGAAGGGAAATGCAATGTCTAGAGGCTTTAGGAAACATGGCAGATGAATAAGGTGGATTTCTTATTGGCAACTCTACATCCTCAGGCAAAAAGATTTCGAATATTTGGGCTCTCTTTGGGAAAGTTAACTTATGGTATAGATCCATAAGTGTTGCTGGTGAGAATTGAGTCAAGGAGTTAATTTGATGAACTAAGAGCATTTCATTTATAGTTTGAGCAGAGATAGTTATGATAATGTCTCCATTTTTAGCTATGACTACCCTTTTCACAGGGTCATACTTGGCTTGACACCAAGTAATAAGATCAAGGAATTCATGTGTCTTTGGGTAACTGTAAAAAGGCAACAGGGACTCCCAAAACCTAATTGGATCTTGGTGGTCAAGATAATTTTGTTTAAGCCACAAGTGTAGTTCATGAAAATCAAACTCACACTTGGCTTCTGCAACTTTGAGCAGTGAATCGATGATTGGGATATGGTCAAGGTTAGGCCGGATCGAGGTAACAATACTCTCCTATGTGGTCTGCTTCTTGGATTTTGCTTTTGGGGCCATGGTGGCATACATGAAGCAAAACGATTATAAATGACAAATTGAGCAAAAGGAAAGACGTTCTGCAACATTGTAAACCTACAAATAATTTGAGAATAATTAGAAGAAAATGACAAAAGGGGCGGTTTTGTTTTATTTATAAGGTGCAGGAAGGAGTAACGATTTTGTTGATAACCGTGGTAGCTTTAAATGCAAGGGAGCGAGACTGCAATGGATGGATACAATAGTATGCTAAATGGGGGGACAAGCGTGTAAATAGGTAACAGATGGGAGGAATAATCAACGGATAGGTGAGGTGTCAAGTTGGGGTTAGTGGAGAGATAACAGATTTTTAGTGGGGTGAAAGAGTTGTTGGCGGAGAAAACCATGAGTGGTTTGCGGGGGGGGGGGG
>APFE030480345.1:187581-198338 GCA_000404065.3 Pinus taeda | reverse complement strand
GGGGGGGGGTAGAGATGTGAGGGTGACACCCAAGGTTGGGGAGTTTGCCATGAAACTGCTTTGCGAACCCCCCTGTCACGTTAATGTAAAACAATGGTGGGGGGTGCGAAATATCTCCCTGCCGTTGATCTCGGTGGGGAGTAGATCAACCATCAGATCATGCGCCTTGGTTATTCGAAACTGACAAGAATTTTTGTCGTTTATTGCCCAGGTCAAACCTAACTTGTGTGTTACAATATAAAATGCCAAAGTTTTTAAAATCAAAGAATCAATCCCAATCAAGGAACTAATTATATATTAACATAATTTGACATTTTCTAATGTGGAATTTTGACTAACAACCTTTGCATTTATAAAAATATGAAATGGAGCCTTTCTTTCCTTTTTGCTTCCCTAACATCTTATTTTACTTTTTCCTTCTTTGTCTAGGGTAGCTGACACCTATCATTTTATTGATATGGATGCCTATTAAACATTAAATTTTCCTAACATTTTAACTCTTCTTTCTTTTGCATCCATATCCTAACTTATCATTTTATAAGTATTATTGAGTAATATACTAACTTATCAAAACCAAATTATGTTACAACATGCTCATTGTCAGAGGGTCAGACATGATGATTCCAAGCATTGGAAGCTTCATCCAGAAATTACTCCAAAGAAGTTCCTTAAGGAGAAGGGTGAAATGAAAGCGAATGTTGTAGTCCAACAAGATTTGGTATCTGACTCTGGTGATGAACAAAAGGTTATTGCAATGAGTCTAATAGGTATACTTTCTGAAGCTAGTTCTAGTTCTACTTACTCTGCATCATCTTCAAAAAATAATAATGTGATTGATGAAAAGAAGAGGGTTGAACTTTTTCACATAAGGATTATCTCCAAGCACACTAAGATAAACACATTATTTGACAGCGGATCACAATCAAACTTAATATCTGAGGAACTAGTAAGGAAATTGGAATTGGAAACTAAAAATCATCCAAAACCATACCCTTTAGGATGGTTGAAAGAAAACACTCAAATGCATGTCACAAAACAATGTCGTTTAAGGTTTGCAAGTACAACTAATTTTGTTGATGAATTTGAGCTAGATGTGATTCCTCTGGATGTATGTGGATTTGTGTTGGGTAGTCCGTATCTTTATGATAGACATGCTATTTTTCATAGAAGGGAGAACAAGTATAATATTTTTAAAGAAGGAATTGAATACATTGTCAAGACACACAGAAGTAAGACAAACTTGGATTTAATCAATGCTAGTCATTTGAAAAGGTTAATAAATTCAAGTAAAAGGTATTTTCTCATGATTGTTAATAAACAACCTAAATACAAGTATGATGCTTTTCAAGCGTGTGATTCTCATATTAAGGACAAATTGGTCGAAATAGTAGATTCTTATGGAGAATTGTTTAAAGAACCAAAAAGTCTCCTTCCAAAATGAGAAATAAAACATGAGATTCAATTTCTATCTGTTGCACCTCTTCTGACTATTGCATTTATTGTATATTAGTCATTAAACTGGATTTAAGAAATGGTTATCATCAGATGTATATTGCAGACAATGATGTTTGGAAAATTGCATGTGAGACTAGATAGGGGCTTTATGAATGGTTGTTTATGCCGTTTGATTTATGCGATGATCCAACAACTTTAATGAGAATGATGAATGATGTGTTTCGTTATTTTCTTGATAAGTTTGTCATAGTCTATCTCAATGATATTATTACTTTCAGTTCAAGTTGGGAAGTTAGAAGTTTCGTGGGTGCATATCAGTATTGGAGGAAGTTTTTTTTCGTTTCCCTTTTATTGCATGACCACTTTATGCTTTAACAAGTTTTAAATCCTTCTTTCAGTGGGGAGGAAAACAACAAAAAGCATGTGAAACTGTAAGCCATAAAATTGTAACGACTCCACCAAACCTTAAAAAACCATTTGAAATGGAAACTGATGCTAGTGGGTATGCAATGAGTGCGGTTTTGTTTCAGAAAGGGAAATCTATTTGTTTTCATTTCAAAGCATTTTCTAAAGCAGTTTCAAACTATGCAACTGATGATAAGGAATTATGTGAATTAATGGAAAGTGTTAAACAATGGAAACATTATTTAATGCGCAAATAAATTGTGATTCAAACAGATCATCAACCACTTCAATACCTTCAAACTCAAACCAAGTTGCAATAGTCTCAACATTATAGATGGATGGGTTTTCTGCAATAGGTTCACTTAGTAATCAAGTATCAGGAACACACAACAAACAAAGTAGCTGATATGATGTCAAGATTTTCTTTGAATATTTCAGTTATTCTACAAAATAGTTCTTTAGCACATGAAGGTTATATAGAAGAATATGTTGCAAATGTTGTTTTCTTGTGAATCACTAACTCATGATGCATAGGTGGAAAAAGTAAATTACCATGTTCATAACATGTTATTTTACCATCTTGGCCAGTTGTGCATACCACATGGAGAAAGAATGCATGTGATCATGGAAGCACATTTTTCTTGTGTTTCAAGGCATGTTGGTGCAGGCAAGTCAATGGCACAACTATAGAGGTTTTGTTATTTTCCACAGTTGAATGAAACAATAAACATGTTCAAAATGTGTCATGATAAGCATAGGAAGGGTGATCATTTTCAGGTTTGGGATCAAGTATGGCTTTACATTAGTAGAGTAAGGATGAAAGGTGAAGGTAAAAGGAAGGTGTACACTTCTATGCATGGAGATGTCAAGTATCATCGAGTGAGACTCAAAGGCATGAATCTAGGCAAAGTAAGATGGATGGAGATCGAAAGGGTGAGGGAACTATAACCTCACCTCGTGTCTTCTTAAAACCAAACTTTTGGTGGTCCAAAAGCTTCCAATGGAGAGGAATGATCCAGGAGGATTCTCTAGGTTCTCCAAGATCAAAGGTTTCAGTTGTTTCCAGAAATAACGCCAAGAAGTAGAGCCTGTCATTTTGAATCCAACAGTATTTTTGGTTTCTCATTTGGTCTCCGGATGAAGGAGAAATCGTTCGATGAAGTTTGTGGTGAACAGGTGTAGAAGGGGCCTTGCTGGCCATGTGGCATTTCTGCAGCTCGACACATGGCAATCGTCAAATCAATGAGGTCAAAGTTCATGTCATGGGTGAGTTAGGGTGTTAATGGCGCAATTTCAAATATAAAGGTCTATGGTTTCCAAACCATATGATATGGAAAATATAAACCCATGGTCTAAAACCATATGACAAACCATATGATGGTGCACAATAGAAAATGTCTAAACAAAACCTATGATAAATGTTTGGTGGCATGAACCTATGGCGGTGTTGAAGTCCCGAAAATTGGGTCTACAACAAGGGGGATACCCACCAGGTCCGGACCTTGGTTGGCAGCTCCTTTTCCATTTGGTATAGTGGATCCGACTTGGGATAATGGGACTAATTTCCCAATTTGTGTGTATGTGTAAGATTGATTGATGTTCCTGGCTTTAAAAGATTCTAATTGAGATGATCTACTTCTAATTCTAATCTAATAACATGTAATTGTATTCTAAAAAAGCAAAAACATCTAAATCTATACTAACCCGGGGTATGATTCTTCTGTTATGCGATCTAAAATGATTTCAAATAACAATTGGTAATAAAGATCATTCAACTGTTATAAGAAAAGAATTCAATATAAATGAACTACTTCGCATAAAAAGTTAAACGAAACAGTTGTGAAAAACATATCGCATAATAAACTATTCATATATCAAGCATAAATAAATAGCTATCACCGTACAAAAGTGCCAAATGATAACTCAAGCATTCAAGCATTAACATATAAACAACTAAGCTTAAATATCACTCTAACATAGGAGATAGAAACAGTTAAGAGATAGAAGTACCATTTATAACTAGTTCTACTCATGAGCTTCAAGCGATAGCGATTTATCTCTTCTCAATCCAACATCAACTAAGAGTACAAAAGTGCAACATCATTAGCAGATATCAGATGCAAAAATCAATAAATCATGTTCCATTCAGTCACCAAAACCTCCTCGGAGGGTGCAAAAGTGCATGTTCTGAGGACAAGTTTTTGATAAATTTCTGGACCCTTCTCTAAATGCGTGAGAAGGGTTTAAATACTACTAACTACGTCTAAAAATAACTTATTTACAAAATTAAGGATACGGTTTAAATGACCGTTCTTTTTCTAGGCAAAATAAAATAAAACTATTTCTAAAATTAAACCTAAAGCTAACTATTTCTGTATTTTCTCCTTAATATCGCAAGCATTCAGCATTTGCTTGAGGAGAGTTAGTTGGCTGACTTCAGTCTTTAAATGTGCTGCAAAAACAGAATCAGCAAGAACTGGCACTATCTTTTCTGTACTGGGCTTACAGGAGACTGAGCAATTAGAGGCTTTTCATTTCGAGAAACATCGGAAACTGCCTTTGTTTCTTAATCCGGGCTTCCTTAGTGCAATTTTCGCCTCTTGCGTGTTTTCTTGTAGCGGGTGTAAAGTTGAAATTTTGTGAAAATAGTGATTCCGAGAGCTCTTGACCTTGAGCCCTAAACTGCCTGTCTTTGATGTCAGCGCTATCTAGTACTCCTTTAACCATTTCTGTGCAGGGGAGAAATTTGGGCCTTGCCGCTCTCCGGTGTAGGAATGAACAAGCTAACTCTGCAACTGATGCTTTAGACGACCTTGATGAGCCTATAGTAGCCGTAAATCCCATTACTTTAGGATTCTCTTCCTCAAGTAGATTATATATGCCTTCCCAGGTGGGAATACCCGCGTCTGTGTTGCATGTGGTGTCTTTGCGCAAGGGTGCCTTTTCTCCGTCTTCAGATATCAGAGCCTTGCCTTTCTTCGCCATTCTTGCATACTACTTTTTATAACCTTTTGTTCTTATTTCCTACAGTTTACAAGTGAGGTGAGAGTAATGATAAGAAACAATGACGGGAAAGCTCTAAATGTTGAATACCTGCAAAAGTATATCACCTTACGTGAACTGGCTCTTCAATAAACACAAAATCATATTTCCTTAACAACTGGCAACTACTTCATTAATTAGCATTAAAGCGCATAACCAATTCGTTTTATGGAAAAAGTTTTTCTTAAATAATGAGCTAGAAAATTCTGCGATGGAGCGATTTTGCGATTTGGTTTATAATATCGCAGATCGTTGTATCGCAATATCGCAAGGTCTTTCTGTTACCCTTATCGCAAGGTCGCATTAGCGCTTTATCGAATATCGCATGGTCATAATATCGCATAATTGCAACATCGCAGAATCATAATATATGCATGTTTTGTGTTAAGTAGTTTCTTGCGAGGCGCGGTTTTGCGATATGCGCTATCGCATATCGGCATTTTTTTGCGGTTTTTTATTATAAGTGAGCTTCTAAGATCTGCGATGCAATATATGTTTATCCTTATGCAATTTCGCATCGCATTCTCATGATTTTAGAGTTTAGCTTGTAAGTAGGCATGCTGTTATCTTTTCTGCGATGCGATATCCTTTAAGGAGTGATTTTGTCTTCCCTCATCACAAAACTTAAGTTTTTTAGATTTCGCAAAGGTCTTTTCTTAAGTTTATGATGGTAAGTTTTATTGAAAAGGAAATACAATCACTAATTGATTTTTTTGAATTTTTAGCTAAGGGTCCCCACTTATTTAGTATTAGTCATAACACTAAATAAAAGGGGGTTTGTTGGTGGCCACAACAGGTGGAGTTCCAACATAGTCTATACTATGGTGTATAAACCATGGAGGAGATTATTCATGGCAGATTTATTACCATGCCACCCGGATTTCTACAGAACCATTGAGAGTTGTTGTAACTTGGTTGAGGTCCAGTCACATGGTGGTAGATGTTAGTGTCAGTCTTTGAAACCTTCCTCCAGTGATCAAACATGCTCTTACAAATTGATTTTAAGGTGTCAAGGTCAAATTTTGTCATTTCAGTGAGTCTTCAAGCAAAATTTGGTCACTAGGTATTAGGTCTAGGGTTTGTTTTCACTCCTTTCAAAGTTGTCCAAATGTCAGTCCATGTCACAATTTAGCTGAGTGTACCATCATTCAGAGGGTTTTCATGATCATGTCAAGTTCCAATGGGTCATTTTACACCTTGTTCATGCTTCAGTTGTGCCTAGGTAAGGTTCATTTCCCTCTCCTAGGGTTTTGAAGGTAATGTCTTTTGGATGGTCAAATCATCAGCAAAACTTATATCCTGATGTTCATACACCTTCCCCTATCCTTAATGTACCTTATTAAACACTTCCTATCATTGATATCCCTCAAATTCCTCATTTTCGCACAAACCCTAGTTTCTTGCTACAATTTGACAATTTTCTAGGCTAGGCCTGTGTTTTGTGCTTTTGGACTCCTTCCCCTCACTAAATCTTTGAAACTCCACTTTCCCCTACTTCCTAGCATCCTCCCTACTTCCCAAAATTTTCTCAATAATTTAGAAGCCCCTTATCCCCTTCATTTCACTTCATTTCGACAAATCCCCTGTTCCACACATCGGGATAGGTTTTACTCCAATGATGTTTTTGAGCAATAAAAGATTAATTTGGGAAAACTGAGAGAGGTTTTTGTCCAAAATATGCCAAGGAAGAAAAACCTCCTTCACTTTTTATACAGGTGTCATGGTTTTAGAGAAATGTCAAAATACAGTTGCCTTAGGAGAATTGATGCACTTCTGAAGTGACCTTGGGAAAATCAAGATTTATCCTAGCTTGGTTGGTCAAATGACTTTGTTGATGAGCAAACGATAACTAGACACAAATATCTTTCCAATGAGCTTTCATGAGCTCAATTTTGAGTTGAGGAACACCTTCAAAAGTTGACTCCAACAACACTCTACCTTTAGGCAGCCTCATTTTGCACATTTTGACCAGTCTGGGGAGATTTGACTTTTGACAGGGAAAATGATATGCAAATTGAAAAATTCAAGTTTTGTTAGAAATTAGATTCAATATTCTTTCCAACTAGCTATCCCGCGCCCAATTTTAACACCAGGAAGGTCTCCAAAAGTGTCCTGCAAAAAGTGCTACACACCTGTCAGTTGGCGCGACACACCTGGTGCAAGTTTTACATTGCAATTTGAACAGGCACGACACACCTATTGAGCATGGAAAACCTGCCTGCTTAGCCCAAATTTCACTCAAATCGTTTTTCAAAGCTCCCAAATCTTGCAAACCTTATTCCACAAGTAAGTGAAGCATTCTACTTTGCCATTTCAAAAGATTTACTCATCCTTCATGGTGTTTTAAAAGGTGAAAAAACAAACCCTACTTGCTGCACAGTTACACTATAAAATTGCCTAGTGTTTGCAAAATTGTCATTTTTGGTGTCTTATTCCCCTATATCATTTTCACATCCCCTTCACTAAATTTCCCTCATTTCATTTCCCTTTCCCTCTCTTATTTGCACTCATCCTACCCCTATCCCCAAAACCCTAAAAACCCTAATACCTATCTCCCACTACTCCTAAACCCTAATTGGCATCTCTAAACCCTAATACCTAATCCCACTACTCCCAAACCCTAATTGGCATCTCTAAACCCTAATACCTAATTCCTACTATCCCCAAACCCTACAAGCCCTACTCACATCACCAAACCCTACACACTCTCCCTAAAACCCTACACACTTATCCTACTCACCCCTAAACCCTACTCACATCCCTAAACCCTTGGTATATAGGCATTTTCGATCCACTTGGAGACCCATGAGGATGTCATTGTGCCCCCACACCCACTTGGGGACACCACATTTGATTTTCTTGGATATCAAGGGGCCACCTCCTTGATCTCTATGTTTGGAGCCTATTCTCTCATCTTGGAACACTTTGGACTCCATTAGGCCTCTTAAATGGCCCAACGACTCATTGTATCTATATTTTTCCCTCTTGAGAGGCTAATATTTGTATTATGGAGCTATCTTAGTAGGATTGTCACCAAGTTTTGTTATTCTTCCACATTATTTTATTATTAAGGGGCATTATTAGGCTAATAGGCTATTTGAACCTCCTTTTGGATTGTTTAAATAGATGAGAGGCTCATTCATTTCTCTCATCATCATTTGGATTGTACTATCTCTTCTTGAGAATTTTGGCTAGCCTTTTTGATGGAGAAATTGGTGTCTTAAATGCATTTTGATGTTTGGAAAAGCTTAATATTGTCTTGGAGCTTCAATTTCTTTGCATCTTGATGATTGGAGTAATTTCTCTATACTTACAAGTATCATTTTCATGCTTATTTGTAATTTTGTCTTATGGAATTGTCTATGGAATATTTTCATTCATGAAGCAAGTGTAGTTGCTCTTTAACTTATGTGAATGTGTTGGGATTGTCTTTGTGAGGATTTTTTCATACGATCATTTGAAGTATGGTGAATTATTTCCCTAGAGGTACATGAATGTTCATGAATTGCCTTGATAAGTCATCAGTGGCAATATAAATAAGTATAAATTTCCCTTTGTAACCTAGTTACTGCTTAGGGCATACGAAGTTACTGGGGAACTCCTTGGTTGGAATTAAGCCTATCTAAATGTTGATTTCATTTGCTTCCATTCTCCCAATTGGCTAGGCATTGGTCCAGTCCTAAGGTGATCACGAAATAATATTATTCTCACTTTCTCTTTCTCTTTCTAAGCGCTAACCTAGTAGGCCTACTAGGGCATCATCTTAAAATGTTTTTTAACCATTGAAAATCCTTAAAAATTGGTCCACTACTGCGGTGGGATTTTCTTGAAAGGTCCTCCAAATTTGAGGTCGATCTCATAGTGGAATCTCAAGATGTTCCAAGCCCTAGCTTGAAGATCGTTCTCTTCCCTGATTGTCCTTGGGTTAATGTCTTCATTTGGATCATTTCAATTGTATTCCAAGAGAAAATTTCTCCTTTTATCCTATTCTTCTCCCTAACCTGGTCAATTCCATCAATTGTTGATCAACTCCACACCCTTGACCTAGTTTGGGTTCACTTAGGTTCTTTGTGGTCCCACAACTCTGTGACTCAAATTCCATAAGGATTACACATAAACCATTTCTCCTTTAGAATCTTAGGTTTAGGATACATCTTGTTAAGGGATATCCTCCAAACCTAGGTCTAGGTATCCCCTCAACCCTTATTAGAGAGCCATCCACCTTGCTTCTATAGCAAGTAAACCCCTTTTTAACCTCTCTTGTCAATAGGATTTAGGAATTAGCTCCAAATCCTACCATTGATCCATCTATTCTTATGATTCCTCTTATACTGAGACTCCTCCCATTAGTGAAAGTCCATAAAGCGCAGGAAGCCTTAGTTGAGGTGACAGTGGGCTATCACTCATTGTTGCCACTTGACCTAGTAGTTGCTCTATAGGATCCCCTCCTAGGACCACGACTAGTTTGAGCGGTAACACCTTGCAACTTCAAAACTCTACCGTCAAACTTCTTAGTGTATCTGCTAGATCATGAGATTACTCTTCTCCTTGCTTCCCAACTGACTTTTCCCCATTCCTTTCCCATTCCATATAATTCACATCAGGCCTATAAGGGGAGTCATGTGAACTGTAATCCACCATTCTACTCTTCATATCTGATCTTCTATTTCCTGCAGTCATATCATGTTAGATAAACCAAATAGAAAATATAATCAAAATCATACCTCAATGTTTCTCAGGGGAGGCTATCACATCTGCACAGTTCAACTCAGATTAGTAGGACACAATATAATAAGTATACCAAGTCATACATGAATATCATAATCATAACCATAACAATGCATGCATTGAAAATACATAGACAACTGACATGCATGCATAAAAGTCACGTTTACCCTGAGGTCTAGTGTTGCAACTTCACTCTGATACGAATCTGTAACCACGTATCAAAGGTAAGGTTGCAGGGAACGAAACTGCTCTAATACCAATCCATAACACCTCCTCCCACATTTACCCACTTTTACAATCCCTCCAGGGTAAACATGAGCTAAGTGTTACTATAATACGACCTGAACTCCAAGTTCTAGTTATGGAAGTGGAGCCTACTAACTGGAAACATACTGTCATTCCCCAAGGAGTCTAGATTACCCAAGGGTCTGAAAACCAACCCTGGTGAACAATCCTTGAGCTGGAACTTATTTTCATAAGCTTAACGCCCCAAATGCACCCTTAACACATTGCGAATGCGGTTGGAAGGGTCCAACCACACCCACAATCCTTCCTGCAGGTGGTTATGACCGAAATCTTCCAATTTTGTGCATGCTTTCAAGAGATCTGTTCCACTTTTTCAAGGCCAACATATAGGGCACTAGCAAGTCTAAACATTCAATAATAGGGCTAGATCTTGTCCAAGACATGCCTAATACATGATATACATTTCGTCAAACATACGGTAAACATAGAAGCTACATGTCATGAATACATATTTGATCATGATCTTCTTAATCTCATTAGAGAATTATCAAGAAGGTCTAGTGCCCTCTCAACCTAGCCACAACAACACTTGTTAGCCCATACATCCATCTATCATTCAATAACTTATCAATCATGAACAAGATCCATACCAAGAACATATCATATAACTATGCATATAACCATAATAGAATCCATGACAAATCAACCATAATATCAACACAATAACCAGTACATGTGCTCATCAATCACAATAAAAGAATAGATCATATTAACATATGCAAAAGCCAACCAAGTCAATGGTGAGCCCCAGTATTGTAGCAATAATGCTACAACTCCTGGGGCTTCCTGTCTCTTAATTTTATCAACCCGGTAGTTCGTAC
>APFE030480345.1:76118-170327 GCA_000404065.3 Pinus taeda | reverse complement strand
ACCAAAATGACTCCCTATGAAGCAGTATATGGTCAACTCCGCCTTCACCTACTTCGTATCTCAAGGGATGCTCAAAAGTACAAGCAGTGGATCAACTCCTACAACACCGCACAACCATGCTCGCCCATCTTCAAGAGAATCTTCATCAAGCTCAGAACCGCATGAAGCAACAAGTAGACCAGCATCACTCAGAGCGCCAATTTCAAGAAGGGGATCAGGTCTTTTTACGGCTCCAACCTTATAAGCAAACATCACTCAAAGACAAGGGGTGTCAGAAACTCTCTCCCAAATTCTACGGACCATATCAAGTACTTCAGCGCATTGGAGAAGTGGCCTACAAGTTGGCCTTGCCACCTACTACAAAGATCCATCCAGTTTTTAATGTCTCATGCCTCAAGAAAGTGATTGGGAACAATTGCAGAATTCAGACCAGTCTACTGGAATTGAACGAAGAAGGGTCCACCTGGCTTCAACCAGAACAGGTCCTAGACACACGAGTCAAGCAACTGCGCGGCCGCATGATTAAGGAAGTCCTCGTCAAATGGAAAGACACCTCTCTGGAAGATGCAACTTGGGAGCCAGCCACTATTCTTCAACAGTTTCCGCAGCTTCAGCCTTGAGGACAAGGCTAGTCTTAAAGGGGAGGGCATGTTAGGGTCCCACCCTAACCCCCTTATTTATGTAATGGGACCACGTCATAGTCAAGAGTCAATAAAGCCCACATTAATAATTGTAAGTGGTTAATCCACAATTAATAACGGAACCATAGTTAGTTGCAAATGGGCCGTAGTATTAGATAGATGGTATTAGTAACACCACGGTATTGGCCCGTGGTATTGCATGTATGAGTCATATATAAAGGATAGGGACTCCCTGCGAGGAGCATCGTGCCTTATTTTGTAATCGAGCTCTGCTTTATTGGAGGTTGTCCCCTCGAAGAGGCAAGTGAACATTACTCTTTGAATAATAAAATCATTGCTATTTTGTGTCCTGGGTATCTTTTCTTTGCATATTCTGTGTTCTGGGTATCTTTTCTTCGCATATTCTGTATTTGGGTATCATTTGCAGGTTAAGAGCATAACAGCTGTCTAGGGCTCCAGAGTGTTTTTTCCAACCCATCTTCCAGGACTAGTAACTGAACCCAAAACTGCCACCAGGATCCAGAGCGTTTGTCCAACCAAGGTTTACAAGACCGGTAAATCAACCCACCAAGGGCTCTAGAGCGTTCGTCCAACCAAGGTTTCCAGGACTAGTAACTCAACCTAGGCTTTTATAGGGCTTCTAGAGCTTTTGTCCAACCAAGGCTCTAGGAACTAATAACTCAACGCACAACCATAAGGGCATGAGAACCAAACAGAAAACAAAGATAAAACCCACAACACCATGGCTATCTAGGAAATGGAAAGGCTAGGAAAAACCATTGTCGATCCAGGAAATCCTCCATACCAATGACATATCATAACCAAGAAACCATGACAGACATTTCATCAAACACATCATGAACATGTAATTTATAGGTCATAAAAGCACATATGAACATAGGGGTCTCATACTTATCTGAGAGTCGTCAAGAAGGTCTGATGCGCTCTAACATTAGCTGCATTATCATCTATTAGGTAATTTATTCATTAACATTTCATCTACTAACCAAAACATGATGAGAGCTATACCTCAAGATTGTCGTAAAACCATACTTATAACCAACAAATAACTATATAAATAACAACAATAGAACAAAAATCATAGCCACATAATAAAAATTACATTTGGACATAGAACATAAGAGGAAAAGAGCTCTTATTAACATCTGCAAATCCAACCAAGTCAGGGACTTCCACGTATCATCCGACCATAGATTGGGCTGAATCAAATATCTCTTTCAACCAATCACCCTGTGCCATATTCCAAGCATGAATGTGGGATATCATGGAGTAACCAATCAAAATAAAATTAGTGCTTCCAGAGGCCAAACCACTTCAACCCTCATTCAGTGATTCCACCTCATAGTTAGACATCACTAACCATCACCAGATTGGTCTCTATTTAAACTATCCAGGGCTCTAGAGAATTTGTTCCAACTCGAATTCTAGGATTAGTAACTCAACCCACAACGGTCGCTAGGCTCCAAAGCGGTTGTCCAACCAAGGCTTACAGGACTAGTACCTCAACCCACCAAGGGCTCTAGAGCATTTTTCCAGCCAAGGGTTCCAGGACTAGTAACTCAACCCAAGCTGTTACAGGGCTTCTAGAGCGTTTGTCTAGCCAAGGCTCCAGGAACTAATAACTCAACCCGCAACCATAAGGACATGAGCACCAGAACCTACAACACCATGGCTATCCAAGAAATGGAAAATCTAGGCAAAACCACTACCAATCCAGGCAATCCTCCATGCCATTGATAAATAATAGCCAAGAAACCACATGCATGCGAAAACTAGCAACAAAATCATACATGCAACTTGGTACCTGCAAGTAAAAACCATTGTAGTTGCTGATCCCACTATCCCCTTGTGCTTCCCTATTTTTCCTTTGCCTTCTTGCTCCAAATCCCAAGTATGCCACACTCCTCCAAGGGTGCTCCAAGAAAAATCTAAGCATCCAAGAGTATGAGAGGGAGAGAATAGAATGAGAGTGCCAAAGACTGAATTGATCCTCAGAAGCCTTTTTATCAATGAGGTCTCTATTTTCTTCAATTTCCATTATTTTCTTTCATTTTCCTACTCACATGAAACCTCTGACCTTTCACCTTCCCTTTCTCCTATTTTTCATTATTTTCATAATTAAAATGCCAATAAATGTCTCTTGCCTTTTCAAAGCCTTTTCCATTGCCTTTGCCAATTTCCACAACCATTAATTAATCACAAGTGATCCTCGACACTATGTTTTTCCCAACATTTAGCTTGGAATACATGTCCCATGACCCTGGTTATTATTTTTCCTTTATTAACTTTATTACATGTATTTTTAACCCGGAGCTCTTACATTACACCCATGAGGTCTTCCCACTATATGGAAACCCTTCTAATAAAGTTTAATACACCCACTTGGGCTTTCACGTTCCTTGATAATTTTGCGCATGGTTGTACTTCTTTAGCCCCAATAACCATGCCTATACCTCTTCGCGTTTCTTGATTTAAACATCAAAGGTAGGTGGCCTCGCCTTCTTGAATTTTTTTTATATTTTTTTTTGTTATAAATGAAAGTAAGCCATTTCTTGATAAGTAATCTAAGTTGGATATCCCATTGTTATAGTAATCATTGAATTGTTTCACTAGATGTGCCTATCCTCTTACTTTGGTGCCTTTTCTGGGGCACTTTTCCCTATGTTGCCAATAACTAGCCCATGTTTTTGAATCTTGGATGGGAGTTGCACCTTTCTAAAGGAATTTCTTTTAGTATTATTGGTATTGTATCCCTGTTGTAGTTGCTTCTAGGTTTCAGATACACTTTCTAGCAACACCGCATTCAATTTTGCTTGCCTTTCTTATTCCCAAATTATCCTCTTCTTTTCTGCTTTGCAATTATGGAGTCCCGCCTTTAGGCTCCCCATATTTTCTTCCAAATTTGGAGGTGTTTCCACATTTGTCCTTCGTTCCAATTCCTCATATTTGACATATGAAATTTCTTCTAGAGGGCACTGTACCATCTTTTATTTTCTACATCATTGCTTGCACTCTTATGACTTATATCTTCTCTCCATTGTTATAAAGCAAGCAATTCAATTGTTTGTTATAAGTCACAACCATAACAAAACCAATAATAACTTTTAACCTTTAGGTGTAATTTTTAGCCCATAGTAGGCCTGTGTTGTAACTTCGCTCTAATATCACCTGTAAGGAACCTAACCTTTTAACATCTTTAAGAAAAATAGGGTCTTGTATGTAAAGAGGTATATCTAAATAATTAGTCATGTCTTGCTTATTAAGAGCTTTCCACTATCTGTGGATTTGATAAGTTCCAGTCTCATAAACACAAGCTATGGTCTACTACAAATTACTTAGAGTATTGATTTTCCATCTCTATACCATGGCTTGGAAATGGCATGGGGATGATTGGCTAAAAGAAATATTTGGTTCAGTTCAATCTATGTTCGGGTGGTAGGTGCAAGTCCCTGACTTGGTTGGCTTTATGCATATGTTATTATGTCTTATTTCTTATTGAGATCAATGAGCACATATATTGGTTATTGTATGACTGGTTTTTTATGGATTCATTCTGGTTAAATGCTGGTTATAGGAATGGTACATTATTTTTGTATGATGTGCTCTTTTTATGGATATTGTTCATGGTTTGATAAGTTATTGAATGGTTATATGAATGTATGAGTTAATAAGTGTTGTTGTAGCTAGCTTGAGAGGGCAACAAGCCTTCCTGAAATTAACGAGTCAGTGAACAAATATGCATTCATGACATGTAGCCACTATGTTTACTATAATTTTGTCTAAATGTTTATCATGTGATTGCCATGTTTGGGAAAGATTTGAGCCTAGCTCTAGGTTATGCGTACTTGTGATTGTCTTAGACTTGATTCTGGAGAGTTTTGTGCAGTGGCCTGTAGGCTAGACCTAAAAATGTGGCAGTAAATTTGTGGTCGCAGGCGCAAAACTGAGGAACTTTGGTTGTATCCGCATAGAGGACAACTTGTGCGTGGTTGGATCCTTCTAACGGCATGGACCGCTTGCCATGCATGCGACTGGGTTGTAAATCTTGGTAAAAATAAAATTCTAGCTCAGGGAAAGATCATCTATTGATGTCGTCTGACATCTGGGTGATTAGGTGTCCCTAGGAGGTTGCAGTAAAGTTTCAAGACATTGGACCCCACTTCCATAACTAGAACTTGGATGTTGGGTCATGCATATTAACTCTCCTCTCATGTTTACCCGAGGGAGCTTATAAAGAGGGTAAATGTGGGGTAGGGTGTTACAAAGTGGTATCAGAATGAGGTGGTAGCACTAGACCTCGAGGTAAATGCAAATTGTTATGCTTACATGTCAGTTCTCTATATGTTTATCATGCATGCATGTCGACTATTGGTTGTTATTGCTATTATATCCATGTGCATGATATGCTTATGATATGTTTTATCGTGCTAATATGGATTGGCCTGTGCAGATGCAGCCTCGCCAACAATAAGTTGAGGTATGATTTTAGTTAGCTAACAAAGGCATATTACAGGAAATAGAAGGCCAAGAGATGAAGGGCATAATAGTTGAGTATAGTTCATATGAATCCCTGTATAGACCGGAAGAGACATTGGTGGGATGGGAGAGATCAGTTGAGCACCAAGGAGAGGGAGATGCTCCTTATCTAGTAGACACATTGAGAATCTTGAAGGCATATATCATAAGTTGCAAGGTAGATAATTAGACATTGATTGAGGCACAATAAAGACTTGCGAAAGCTCAAGAGAAGCAAGTCGAGGATAATGTTGTCATTCTCCAGTCTTTCAGATTTGTAGAAGGAGGTTCAGTTAGGAATCAGTCATGAGGACGGAGAGGAAGAAAATACCAATGGTGCAAATGGAAGGTTTCAAAGAAGGAATAGGTTGGACAAGGATAATACAGTGAAGAGTGATAGACTGTTGGATACACATGAGAGGAGGGCTAGCATTCGTGGATTTTATTCTATTTTTGCTTCCGAGAGACATCATCGTCATCACCGCCAACATCCTTATAGGAAGCGTGAGAAGTTATAATTGCGAGAAGATTTCAAGGAAGAAAAGCTTCCTACCTTTGATGGTGAGTTGACCAAGTCAAAATATGCAAAAACATGGTTGCTTGGCATGATTTTTTTTTTTATATTTTTATATTTTTTTTTTTTATTTATTAATTTTTATTATATATTATATAATCTTTTATTTTTTTATTTCTTTTATTTATTTATTTATATTTATTTTTTATTATATTATATATGTGTGTGTGTGTTTTTTAATTTATTTATTTGATCTATTTATCTATTATTTTTTTAGTTTTAATTTAATTATTATTATTATTATATTATTTAATTTAATTTATAATTAATTATTTAATTAATTTTTGTTTTTTTGTTTTTTGTTTTGTTTTGTTTTTTTGTTTTTGTTTTTTTTGTTTTTGTTTTTTTGTTTTGTTTTGTTTTGTTTGTTTGTTTGTTTTGTTTTGTTTTGTTTGTTTTTGTTTTTGTTTGTTTGTTTGTTTGTTTGTTTGTTTGTTTTGTTTGTTTGTTTGTTTGTTTGTTTGTTTTTTTTTTTTTTCTCAGATTGTGCATTGATTACAGACAGCTAAATAAGGTGATTGTAACGCCGCCTCTCATATGTACCCACTTTCACCGGCTTGCCCAGGGTAAACATGAGCTAAGGGCTACTAGACATGACTCAACCCCCTAGATAACCTTAAGGAAATGGAGTCGACAAAACAAGACCTTATTGACTTCCCTCAGGTGCTATAGGATCCCCGAGGGCTAAACCACCCTTCTTGGTAACCAAACACTTAGTTAACTTGTTGTTTCACTGATATGGAGCCCTATACATTGGCATAACACTTCCTGAATTCGATTGTAACCCTCTAGTCACATAAATGAGCCTGTAAAGGAGCGATTGTAGTCTTTTTCACCCAGTTATGTGCCAGCGACCGCAAGATCTAAGCCACTTTTTCAGGGCTAATCACCAGACCACTGCCCAAAACTTGATGAAACTTTCCAGAATGATGTATGACACACATACAAATATTTTAACACAAAACTTAAACTAGGACTTGACCTAATCCAGTCTAACCATGATAGTCATTCATTAAACATATTGAGAACATGAGATCTACAGGTCATGGATGCATATCTAAACATGGAGATCTGGAACTTATTTGAGGTTTACCAAGAAGGACTAATGAACTCTCACAATAGCTGCAATAAAATCTATTAGGTCACGCATTCAATAATCTTTCATTTATCAATCAAACATGATAGGAGCCATAACTTGGAACCATGCTTATAACCAACATATAATTCGATAAATAACAATGATAGAACAACCATTAAGCCAGATAATAACAAGTACATTTACTCATGAAATACAAGAGGAACTTAGCTATATTTGCATATGCAAAAGCCAACCAAGTCAGGGACTTCCATGTACCACCCGACCATAAATTGGGATAAATCCAATCTTTCTTTCAACCAATCACCCCTGTGCCATATTCTAAGCATGAATGTGGGATCTCATGGGATAAACCAATCCATAAACAACTAAGGGAACCCGGAGGTTAAACCACCTCTACCCTCGCACTACCGTGAACTCACCTAAACCGGTCCCCAAATCACAAAACCAAACCAAGCTTGGATGCCTCAGAATTCCTTCAGCATCCTTTGAAGAATTTTCCTGTCTCCACCCACCTGTTGAGGGCTTCCTGGAGAAAACCATCTCCACCCCAACCCTTGGGATTTTTCTGAGACTACCTCACCCGGATCCAAAACCTTATGGCAATCTAAAGCTCAACCAAGAATGAATCCCATCACACCATGACTATCCGAGAATGGCAAGGTACGACTGAAACCGCTGTCAAAACTCGACAAAACCTATGCCAATGACAACAAATGAACCAACTATACACATGCATATACCATGCATGCCAAAACCAAATATGAAATCATACATGCAACCTGTTACCTACAATTATTCCCGCTGAAGCTGCTTGATTAAACTTTCCTTGCTTGATCTTTTCTTTCCTTGTCCTTGCTTTGCTTTCTTGCCTAGCTTCTCCTCTTGATGCTCTTCTCATATCTGAAACCAATTCCAAAATTGAATTGACTATAAAAATTTCTACAAATCTATCTCTAATACCATGTAGAAATTTTGTGTAGATTCAAACTGCTAATTGTAATTTACTAAAACAATAGACTTGAATATACTCTACTAATTAGCGGAAACAATTAAATCTCTATGCTTCCAAGAGTAGATTCTCGGTAAATTGACATCTAAGAACTCCTGCCATCTGTATATTGCATTATTCAGAAAATATAAGATTACAATGCTTTGCTCAAGCTCGAGCAACCTCTTCTCTATCTCTATCTGTCTCACAACTTCCTAGACAAGCCTTGGATGAATACAATATGCTTTTCTCAACCTTGGGTTCAGCCTACACAAATATTTTCTATCCTCTGCCTGAATGAATGCCTTTGGCCAATACTTAGCCAAATTCCTAGCCTTCCAAGCTCCTACTTCCTTGCGTTGTTCCCTTGGGAATTAACTCTTATTTAATGGAGAAATAACTCAATTATGAATTGCGCAATCCTCATAGGCCTTCCTCTGACTGCATTCACCATTGGTTTAATTTAGATGATTTTACAACTGGTAGTGCAATGTCCTTGAACTCTAATCTCAACTGGGTCTTTCTCTGATTTGACATGCATGAGTTAATTATGAGTGAATCTTTAGTTTACTGGTTGATCAATGTAGGCAACACCCTACTATTTGACAGGTTACACCCCACTACTGCAGGTTACAACACACTACTATAGGTTAGACCCCACTACTGGACATCCCACTAATTCCTCCATCAGTTGGAACTAGTTTAAATAACTTTAACTCGGTTGGACTCAATTAAATAATTACAACTCAAAATAAACTCAACTAGTGCTCCTAATTGCAGGATACACTCTACATGACTAGTTAGACCCTCAACTCGAATTAACTAAGTTAACTAAGTCAAAATAACTTTGTTAACTATTAGAAGTTGTATGAGATTTGGAATTACAATTTATTCCCAATTTAATTCTAGGATAAATTAAATTACAATCTTTACTGATGCTATTTTTAACATTTCTTGTTGCTATTTTCAACACTCCCTCTCAACAAGAAAGGAATTCAAATCTATCCAAATCCGGTACCTTTGGAATGTTATTCATGAAACTCTGTCACTATTGTTGTTGCTACTGCAACATCTACAACAAAAAGCATCCAAACAAAATAAAGTGAATCAACTATGTTTGCAACTGTCTACTAGGAAAATTGTGTTGTTGCTGACTCTGCTACTGAGCCTCCTGCTATGCTATCAACACTACTCTGCACTCCTCAGTATATAATTGACACTAATCCTCCTGCTACTGAATACTGT
The DNA here is from genome assembly GCA_000404065.3 of Pinus taeda. NCBI lineage: Eukaryota > Viridiplantae > Streptophyta > Pinopsida > Pinales > Pinaceae > Pinus > Pinus taeda. Next base: position 161,244 of record APFE030480345.1, on the reverse strand, counting down.
GGGCCCCTGTAGCAAGGTAATGATCCATGATCCATGAGACAAAAAACACCTCAATGGATCTTGCCCAATTTTTGCACTCTTGGGACTATTGTTTCTCATTGCCCCACCTCTCACCTAGAGGTATGGATGCATGTGCTCCCTATGCCCAATTGGCTCACAGTTCCACCCTACCAGAGGTCTATGCTTGAGTGGATGTCTCCACTCGGTCTCCTCTCTGCTTCTCCAATTGTGGTTGCTCCACAACTTGCTGAGGTTGCTTTTGAGGTGGCATGTTGAGAGGTCTAACATGCCCCCTCTCAACCACCAAATCTCTAGTCTCTTCCTTGCTCCTCAAGGCTTTGCATGCATGAGATAAATCTCATCTACACATACCGCTGCTGCTACTTCTGTACTGCTACTGTAGCTACTACAATAATGAGTCTGATCTCTCGAGATTCTGAAGTACTAGCTTCCATAGGCTTGCTCCCTCTGAAACTAGACTCCCTTTGAGTCTCGATCTCCCTATGGGAAATATCTCTGCTCCTAAGTCTACCAATATTAATGATCAAAATTGTTTTTTGTGTCACTAAAAATTAACACAATGATCTTCCCACTAACAACCTTCTTGCTCCATTAAGAAGTCTGCACATAAGGTCTTCTGGATCTGTCGTAAACTAAAGCTCTATCAATCTGCAAGGAATCCTTCGAATTCTTTTATTTTATTGTTATTTTAGCTTTGATACCATGTAGAAATTTCTACAAATATAGCTTTGATACCATGTAGAAATTTCTACAAATCTAGCTCTGATACCATGTAGAAATTTTGTGTGGATTCAAAATAATAATTGTAATTTACTAAAACAATAGACTTGAATCTACTCTACTAATCAGTGGAAATAATTAAACGATTGTGAAATCACGAAGCATACAAGAGAAAGAATCCAATCAACACATTACACAATGATTTCCTAGGTAAATACACAACTAAAAACCCCTGCTATTTGTATATTACACTAGTCAGAAAATATAGAAGATTACAATGCTTTGTTCAAGCCCGAGAAACCTCTTCAGTATCTTTATCTCTCTCACAACTTCCTAGACAAGCCTTGGATGAATACAATATGCTCTGCTCAACCTTGAGCTCAAACTACACAAGTATTTTCTATCCTCCACTTGACTGATTGCCTTTGACCAATACTTAGACAAATTCCTAGCTTTCCAAGCTCCTACTTCCTTGTGTTGTTACCTTGGGAATTAGCTCCTATTTAATGGAGAAATTCCTCAATTATGAATTGTGCAATCCTCATAATCCTTCCTTTGACTGCATCCACCATCAATTTAATTTAGATGATTTTACAATTGATAGTATACTATCCCCGAAATCCAATCTCAACTAGGTCTTTCTCTGATCTGACATGCATGAGTCAATTATGAGTGGATCTTTAGTTTACTGGTTGATCACAGCATGAAACACCCCACTATTCGACAAGTTACACCACTACTGTAGGTGACACCCCACTATAGTCGGTTACACCCCACTACTGGAGGTTACATCCCACTATTGGACCTCTTACTAATTCCTCCATCAGTTGGAACTAGTTTAACTGAATTTAACTCAGTTGGACTAAATTAAATAATTACAACTCGAAATAAACTCAATTCATGCTCCTAATTGTAGGATACACTCTACATGACTCTAGTTAGACCCTCAACTCGAATTAACCGAGCTAACTAAGTAAAATTAACTTAGTTAACTATTACAAGTTGTCATGAGATGTGGAATTACAATTTATTCCCAATTTAATTCATGGACAAATTAAATTAGGATCTTTCTTGATGCTATTTTTAACATTTCTTGATGCTATTTTCAACGCTCACAAAAGGCTAAACCAACAAAATCTAGTCTGACAAAAGCCGTGAACCGATCCTCAGAAGCCTTTTTATTATTGATGCCTCTAATTTCTTCATTTTTCCTCTATTTTCCTTCAATTTCCTCCTCACGTGCAACCTATGACCTTTCACCTCCCTTTTCTCCCAATTTCCTTTATTTTCATAAAATAAATGCCAAAAATGTCTTTTTGACTTTTCAAAGCCTTTTCCATTGCCTTTGCCAATTTCCCTTAGCCATAATAAACAACAAGTGATGCCCACGAGGATGCTTTGGCCAACATTTAACTTGGAATACGTGTCCAATGACCTTGCTCTTATTTTGACTTTATTAATGTTATTCAATGAACTTTTAACCTGGGGCTATTACAGTGACAATAAGAAATAGGTATTCATTGCGTTGAACTGATGATTTGTTTGATCAGTTGAAGGTAGTAATAATATTTTCGAAGATTGATATGAGATAAAGATATCATTAGGTGAGCATCAAATAAGAAGACATCTACAAGACTGCATTTCATACAAGGTATGGGCACTATGAGTTTGTGGTGGTTTCTTTTAGTCTTACAAATACTCCAGCCACCTTCATGTGTCTGATGAACAATGTGTTCTACCCTTACCTGGATAAGTTTGTGATAATGTTTGTTTATGATATATTGGTGTATTCAAAGAATGATGAGGAGCACGCAGAACACTTGGCATCGGTATTGAGATTGTTGATAGAGCATAAGTTGTATGCCAAGCTCAACAACTGTAGTTTCTTTCAGTCTCAAATTCATTAATTGGGACATGTTGTTTCCAAGGAGGGGATAACAGTGGATCTGGAAAATATTAAGGTTATCATGGAGTAGTCAGCTTCGAGGAATGTGGATGAAGTCAGACCATTCATGGGACTAGTAGGTTATTACAAGAGGTTCATCAAGAAATTCTCCAAAATTGGCTTTCCTATCATATCTTTGCAGAGGAAAGGGAAGAATTTCAAATGGATTGCTGTGTGTGCCATCTAGTTTTGATCAGTTGAAGAAATTTCTTATTGATGCTGCAATTTTGAAGATTACAGATCCTAATAAGGAGTTTGTGGTTTTTACAGATGCATGTAAGGAAGGACTTGGTGGAGTCCTAATGCGGGAAGGGCAGGTGGCTTCCTACAAATCATGGAAGATGAATGAGCACAAGCATAATTATGTGACTCATGACCTTGAATTGGCACGCGTTGAAGATGCAGAGATGTTATCTCCTTGGCAGGAAGTTCATTTTGATGAGTGATCATAGTGGACTGAAGTACTTTTTTGGCCAACTCAATTTGAATGGAAGACAAACAAGATAGTTGGCTACTCTTAGTGAGCTTAATTTTGAGATTAGGTACATCAAAGGCAAAGAGAAATGGGTTGCAGATTCTCTTAGTAGGAGAGTGTAGGTGAATCATATTTCAGTTGTGCGCTCTTATGGGACAAATTTACAAGAGAAGATCTTACATGTAGGGAAACATGATGAGAAATACTAGTAATTGAAGTAGATATTGCAACAACAAGGTGAAGGTGATAGGGATGAGGAGCATCACCTCATGACAGATGACTTGGTTAGATTTAGGTGTAGGATCTATGTGCCTAGAAATGGTGAATTGGAGAAGCTTATCTCGAGGGAGTTTCATGTCAAGCCGTATTTAGGCCACCTGGGATACCATAAGACTTTGACAGCTATCAAAAAGTTCTACTATTGACAAATTTGAAGAAAGAGGTGGTTGAGTTTGTTGTAAGGTGCTTTGGAATGTCAGTAGGTGAAAGTTGAGTGCAAGAATTCAACTAATTTGTTGCAGCCTGATATAATTTGAGAATGGAAATGGGAGGTCATTTCCATGGACTTCATTACACGTTTGCCTAGGACATTAAGGCAGCATGACTCCATCATGATTTTGGTTGACAAGTTGAGCAAGGTAGCTCACTTCATTGTTGTGAAGTCTACTAATTTAGCTAGTGAAGTGGCTCAGATATTCATCAGGGAGATAGTGAGGTTGCATGGAGTTCCCAAGAAGATTAAATTAGATAAAGATGCCACATTCACTTCCAGGTTTTTGAAGGAGTTGTTTGTAGGCTTGGGGACATAGTAATCCTTGAGTACAACTTATCATTCACAGACAGATGGAAAAACAAAGAGGGTTAATAAGATCCTTGAGAATATGTTGGAGATATATGGCATGCATCAACAGAGGAAGTGGGAGGAGCATCTTCCACTGGTAGAGTTTTCTTATAATAATGGGTACCAAGAATCCTTGAAGATGAGTCCATTTTAGGCTCCCTATGGGAAATCAATTGGAGTGATCCAGTAAACAGGGTGTTGATTGGACCAAATATGTTGGTAGAGATGGAACAATAAATGCAGGTTATTAAAATGAATTTAAAGGTTGCATAGGACAAGAAGAAGAGTTATGCATATCAACATAGAACATTCAAGGAGTTTCAGGTTTGGGAGCATGTGGACTTGCGCATCAATCCCAAGAATAGCTCCTTGGATATTGGGTCATGTGCCAAGTTGGCACCTCAATATTGAGGGCCTTTTGAGATCCTTGGGAGGATTTGACCAGTGGCATATAGACTCGCTTTGCCTACATCCATGATGTTTTCCATGTTTCATTGCTTAAAAGATATGTACAATATGTTGATCACATTATTGATTGGTTTGTATTGTAGGTGGAACCAGAATGAGAGTTCCAACTAAAGCCACAATGCATCATACAATGGAAGAAACTCATGCTCCATAATTGAGCAATAGAGCAAGTTAAAGTGCAATGGAAGCAATTTGGGCCCAATGAAGCTACATGGGAGATGATTTATTAGATGCGAGCATTATATCCTTATTTATTTGTTGGTTGAAGTAGATGAGTTTTTGGTATATGTGTGTGTGTGTGTCATTGTAAATACCACATCGAGCCGTGTTTATAAAACTCCAATAAGCGGTATGTTTGTCATGTTTTTTAGCAGTTTGTCATTGTAAATACTGCATCTAGATGTGTTATAAAGCTCTAATAAACAATATGTTTTGTTGGTCATAAGTGTCATAAAACACTGAGGACGGTGTTCCCCGAGGGGGGGGGGGGGTTGTAACAACACTGGGTTAAGTTTCCATTTAAATAAATTAAACCAAGGTCATAGGACATGTATTCCGAGTTGAATGTAGGGGAAGTATTACATTCATAATCACTTAAGGTTTATTATTGTCTATGGAAATTAGCATTGCAAAGAGGAAAAAGGCAATAAAAGGCGATTTAATACAAGAAATAAAGGAAAATAGGAGAAAAGGAAGATGAAGAGACAAGAATATGCATGCAAGGGAAAATGAAGGAAAGGTAAAGGAAAAAGAAAATAAAAAGGAAAGAGAACATTCACACACACTCTTGGAAATTATACCATTCACTTAGAGAAGAGAAGAGCAAGAGAAACAACAAGCACTTGAACATAAGGAGGACTCAAGCAAGCAAGCAAGGAAGGAATAAGAAAGGGAGTGCAGGAGGAAGTTGGGCGACAACAAGCAAGGGAAAAAAATAGTTGTGGATTTTCAAGTAACAGTGTGCATGTGTGATTTAACATGATGGGATGTGATGCATGGTTTATTGTTTATGCTTGTTGTCATTGGCATGGGATTTGCCTATATTGACAGTGATGTATAACCTTGCCTTTGATATTTCCTGGATAGCCATGATGTAGTGGGTTCCCTATTTTGGTTAAGCTTCGGATTGCCGATACATTTTGGATCCTGGTTGAAGTGGTCTCAGGAAAATTCCCAAGGGCTGAGGGTGGAGATGGTTTTCTCCTAGAATTCTTGATAGGTGGGCAGAGACATGAAACTTCCTCTAGGTATGGTGAAGAAATTCTGAGGCATCCAAGCTTGTTTGGTTTTGGTGATTTTTGGAACGGTTTAGGTGAAATCACTATCATTTAGGGTTGAGTTGGTTTGGTCTCTGGAAGCCCTAGTTGGTTCCGTTTTGGATTATTCCATGTGACCCCACATTCATGCTTGGAATATGGCATGAGGGTGATTGGATGAAAGAAAGATTTGGTTCTGCTCAATCTATGGTCGGGTGGTACGTGGAAGTCCCTGACGTGGATGGCTTTATGCATATGATATTATGTGTTATTTCTTATTGAGATCAATGAGCACATGTATTGGTTATTGTATGACTGGTTTGTCATGGATTCATTATGGTTTAATGCTGGTTACAAGAATGGTACATTCTTGTTGTATGATGTGCTCCTATTATGGATCTTGTTCATGGTTTGATAAGTTATTGGATGGTTATATTAATGTATGAGCCAACAAGTGTTGTTGCAACTAGCTTGAGAGGGAAACAAACCTTCTTGATGGTTCTCTGATGATATTAATGAGTCAATGAACATATATACTTTCATGACCTGTAGCCATTATGTTTGCCATATGTTTGTCTAAATGTTTATCATGTGATTGGCATGTTTGGGAAATATTTGAGCCTAAGTGTAGGTTATGCATACTTGTGATTGTCTTAGACTTGATTTTGAAGAGTTCTAGGCGGTGGCCTATAGGCTATCCCTAAAAATGTGGCATTGAATATGTGGCCACATGCACAAAATTGAGGAATTTTGGCTACATCCGCACGAAGGATGACTTGCGCATGCGACTGGAGCCTTGAGGCTGCATGGGCCACTTGGCATGCATGCGATTGGGCTACAAAGGTTGGTAAAAAAACGTTCTAACTCAGGGAGAGATCATATGTGGATGTTGTCTGACATCTAACTGATTAGGTGTCCTTGGAAGGTTGCAATAAAGTTTCAGGACATTGGACCCCACTTCCATAACTAAAACTTGGAAGTTGGGTCATGCATAGTGACTCTCGTCTCATGTTTACCCAAGTGAGCTTGTAAAGCAGGTAAATGTGGAGTGGGGTGTTACAGAGAGAATTTTTATTCCATTAATAGGTGATTTCTAATTCAAGGTATGATGAAGATTTATAATTCCTTTGGCTTAATATGGAATTGACATGTAACATTTAAAAAAATATTAATTACTAATATATATATTCCTCAGAAAAGAGACCCATAAATTTATTCATCTGAAAGAGAAACAAAGTTTACATTATGTATGTGATGAGTGCATTCAAGTAATCCACCTCGAGGCAAATAAAATAAGACTAAAGGCCACACAAGATGCAGGCACACCGACCCACCAAGAAAACCCCAAAAAGGGCAATAAAAAACCAGAAAAAAAACCATAAAGGGTGTAAATATATACAGATCAGTAAACCCCAATGAAAATGTTGGCGAAGTAACTAGCGATAGGATGGGCACAAGATTCCCAACAAGCCTCAACAAAAATGGGACCAAAGGAGCCCCCAAAAAGAGAATCAACAGGTGCCCAAGTAAAAACCCCACGACACCTAAGTGAGAAGTAGCCACGAGGAAACAACAACAAAGCAAGCACGACAACACAAGGGGGAAGAAGCACGAAATAGGTCAATTGGTAGAGGCAACTTTCACCCTCAACTCCACACACACATCCGAGCACCATCGACATAGCTATGAAACCCCAAGCCGAAACCACACCAGAGAGAAACAGGGCGTAAGCAAGATGATGACCCACAGGCGACAACATCAAGCAAAGGAAATGTTAGTACCTAGGCAACACTGATGAGCCTGAGCAGCTTCCACAGAGAGGAAGAGAGGGTTGGAGAGAGAGAGAGAGAGATATGTTTTTCTACTTCCAAATATAAGGGGGCATGTATTAGCATTTTAACGTGGGTAATCTAAATCATAAATTAAAAATTTCAATGTCAATTATGCATATATTACATAAAATAGGTAATTTTTTCTTATTCTTATAGTTATAACATTTTATTAGTGTGTTTCTTCAAATTAGAGTAGTTCCATCTTAAATCAAGATTTATGAGACCTAAGAAGAATCAAATCTCTCGAGCTGCAAATATTTCCTCACCTTTTTTTATTCAAAAAAGGTTTACATTTTGAGAGATTTGATCCGTTTTGGCGCTTGGTAGATATGAACTTAAAATGGATCTATGCTGGTCTGTAACCCATGCCATGTTCAATTATTCATGTGCCATCATCATATGAAGACAACCTTGAACACTTGCTTGTTGTATACACATGTTTTTATTTGTTTGAGGGTTGGCATGTGTATTTGTATCACGTTTAAGGAGAGTATATCAATTGCATAAGGTCAAGGTGCATTAAGGCTTGGCCTTACATTTGTTATTTTTTCACTTTGCAATCATACCATCTCCTTAAGAAACTTACACCTCTATGAAGAGTACCTTATTTGACACCAATGCCAGATTCAAAATTTATAACCTGGCTTGTTCTTGCACGAGATCAAAATTTCAACATGTGTGATATGGGCCAAGTATGTGTGGGTCCAAATGTTTCAAAGGGAAATATGACATATTTATCTATATATCCATCTATATCTAACTATCTATATATAAAGAGAGAGATATTGCATGAAGCTAAACATGATTAGGATCGCGACCTGGATTATGTATAACATGTTTCCCAAGAATATTATTTTGATGTATTTCCAAAGAGATCATTTTCTTAGTGATAGGCAGTTTGTGTGTTGTATGCAAAGTAACATTATTTGGTGGTACACATTCTTGTGTCTTGTTATAAGTGACTTCTTCAGCATGAGGTTCCATTCTCCATTAATTTAACCTATTGCTAAGCCAAGAGGATAAGTGCAATTTTGATATTCCTTAACTTCAAAGTGGATTAGTGAACATATTACATTACACTATTAGATGTTTCGAGTAGACTATAATCCACTTAGTCTTATTATAAAACTTAAGGATAAAATTGTGAATCCCATTTTCAACCCAATAGCCTAAATTCCAAAGGTATATTTAGGCAATGATGATGTAAAAATCATTGTCAAAGAATAATATACAACATGTAAGACTAAAATAGAAATATACCAAATACATTTACAGTTGGAGGACATCAAGTAGAATTAAATGCAGAGAATTGTTTGACAAGTTATTTCTACAACTAAAGTGGGGTATGCAATTCTACATCCAACCATAGGCTTAGTTGGTTCTACCTTACATATGGATAGCCACCCCCTAGCTTGCCATGACACCACCAAAGAAAAACTCAAGTTCTCGAGGAAGTTTTTAGTTGTGAAATCCACCCTCCTTCACAAGCAAAAGATGGTAGTCACCCCTACCCACCAAACCAGAAATTCGAAAAATTGTTTAGGTTCCTTCCTAGCCAGCTATAGCTACACAAAGGAGTCCCTTCTCTTCCAATGCAGTCTCTTAGTGACCTCCCTCTCTACGCTTTCTCTACAACCTAGCCAACATCAGATTCGTAGCCCTCTTTTCCCCAGTTCAACTTTGAGTTCTCCTACCCCAAAATTGTAGTCAATTTCAAAATTTAACTTCCTCAAACACTCAATAATGGTCCCCAATCAGATTCCACACCATTTGGACATGATAGAACTTCAATAGGAAGTTTTATCTACTTGAAATTTCTAGTAGAAAACCACTTGAAATTATGCTTGTTTTTCACTCGTTGGTGCTCTTTGCTCTTAGTGAACTCTTCTTATACACTTCTTAGGCATTCAACACACTCTCCATACTCAACAAACTTTCCCTGTTGACCCCCATGTTCATTCCATTGGAATTTCCAAGGAAAACCCATGATATTCTTGGTCTTTAATAAGGGATTTCATGGGTCAAATCATAGAACTCGAGGTGGGTACTTGTTGTACCCATATATAACCATTTTTAAACTTCCCACTCCATCTCCATACTTCCATAACTACAGGTGGTTGGATGCCCAACTACTCATCTCTCTTCAATAATTTATTTTGGGGAAGTGGTAAAGAGGGGAATAATTTCAAGTTAGAAAATTTGGCAAGATGGGTTTTTGGCTATGGATGGTTTCTTAATAGGAGAGACAATTTATCGACCCCCTTATTGATTCCACTCCTGGTATCATAGATAGTACCAATTCTCCACTCTTCATTCAATTGGTTGGCAATATTTCATCAATTAATGGAATATGTTTACATAATTTAAAATTGTTCCATCATAACTTGAAAATCACCAAAGCACATGTACCACGCTTGATAGTGAAAGTAATACTTATGATTACAAAATGAGAGAAAATAAGTCATTACACTCCCCTCCCCCTTAAAGAAACATTGTCCTTGGTATTCTACAATTTGCAAAATTGACTTTATATAGTAAACAAAAAATGTGTATGACATTTTCATGACATCTTCCAATTCCCATGTGGCTTCATTTTCTCCGTTGTGCTTCCACTACAGATTGACTCACATGACAACTGAGTTCTGTAGCAACGTCTCCTTCCTGTCTAGTATGCATTGAGGCTTGAGCTAGAATTCTCCTTGGCTTCCACCTAGATCATAACACAATTAATGATGTGATTAGAGTCATAAACATATTTCTTAAGAGAGGACACATGAAATACATCTTGGTTTTTAACATTGGGAGGTAAGGCAAACATATATGCCACAAGTCCAACTCTTTTCAAAAGATTCAACTATCCACAGTAGCAGGGTGTTAATTTGGAACAATTTTCCATCCTCAAGGAACTTCTCTTGAGCTTAACCTAGAGATATACATGACCCCCGACCATAAATTCCCTATTGATTCTATTTTTATTTGTGTAGCTATTGCAATGATCTTGTGTTACCTTCAACCTTAGCCTAATTTGTAATACTTCATATTCCATTTCCAGTAGCACATCAACTCCAGTTGTATTATGATCCATTGGATGGTCCCAACTAATTGGGAGTATTACATTTTTGGTGATATAGTGCTCCAAATGGGCTCATTTTCAATGATTCATGATAACCATTATTGTATGCAAAATTTACTAATGACAAATATTCCTCCCATTTAGTAAGTTTTACTCATCACATACATGCACAACATATATTCTAAGATTTGATTTGTCCAATATTTCTACCCATCTGTGTGTGGATGACAAGCAACACTAAATGATAATAATGTCCCAATCCCTTCAAACATTGTTTTCCAAAATCTTGAGGTGAACTTAGTGTCCCTACCAAATACAATTACATCCTTTGTTCTAGTAGTCTAAAAATTATTCATAGAGATCAAAACAATATCAATTTCCTTACGAGCGGATTTCATTGGAATGAAATGAGTTGCCTTGCTAAGCTTGTCCACTACTACCATAATGGCGCATGCCACTTCATCGTCTTTGGCAATCCTATGATGAAGTCCATGGTTATAATTTCCCACTTCCATTATGGAATTGAGAGAGGTTAGAAAAAATTTGTCATGTGTTTGTGCTCAATATTAACTTCCTTGCATTCCAAACATATAGCAATGTATTTCATGATTTCGTTCTTCATCCTAGGTTAGTGGTATATCTTTTGTGTGGATGTAATCATCTCCTAATAGTCAGGGATCCTAGAGTAAGGATTTTTATGTATTTCATCCATGACAATATTTTTGATATTGAATATGACACATACATCATGTCATGGTACATCAATAATCCATCCTCAATCAACTAATATCCTCATTCAATCCTTTATTGTAAGAATTCCTCATTGTGTTTAAAATGTGCATAATTTTTCAAGGCATATTTTATCTTAATTATTAGATCAATCTCAATGTTTTTAATTATTTCCACATGCATTACCTATATGCTACGACTTAATGCATTTGCCCCACATTTTTTTACCTTTTATTTGTCAAATCTCAAAATCATATTCACTAATGAGTACGACCATCTAGCTTGCCAGGTGTTTAGACTGGGCTGATCAAATAAATATTTCATCCATTATGGTTGGTCATCAATATAAAACTGCAGTCGAGCAAGTAATTTCTCCACATATTAAGGGCATATATAATAGCTGCGATATCTTAGTCATGCATGACATAATGCTTCTTGTGCTCATTGAGATTATGGGACTTATAAAATTAGATTTCCATGATTCATGAGGACTCCTCCTATCCCTTCTTTACATGCATCAATGCACACCAAGAAATATTTATTTGGATTTAAAGTTTTCGACACAAGTTCATTGGTAAGGAGATTATCTAGCTATTGAAAATTTTCTCCACATTCCCTTGACCATACAAAGTTCCTTCCTTTCTTTTGCAATGAAGTGAACGAGTGTCCAATCTTTGAGAATCCTTGGATCAATCTCTAATAATAACTTGCTAATTCCATGAATGATCTCACTTCAACAACATTCCTTGAGGCAAACCAATCCCTAATGGACTTTATCTTATCAAGATCTACTATGATCCCTTACTCTAAGACCATGTGACCTAGATAGTGAACTTACATCTAATATAATTCATGCTTTCTTAACTTAGCATATAATTGATGCTTCCTCAGTACTTGAACTTATTTCTAGTAGAATTCATGCTTGCTAAGCTTAACATATAATTGATGCTCCCTTAGTACTTGCACTATCCTGAGGTGTTTCTCCTTCTCTTCCATAATCTTTGAATAGATGTTCATATCATTGATAAACACTAATACAATGGCTCCTCTTGGTTAATATAATAAATCATTGATCTATGGCAAAGGATACTAGGTCCCAATAGTCACTTCGTTCAGTTGTTGATAATCAATAAAGTGCCTCTGAGTGCAATATTTCTTCTTCACAAATAAGGATGGTTCTCCCCAAGGGGACACACATGTCCTAATATATCCCTTGTCCAAAATCTCTTTTAACTGTACCTTCAACTCAACTATCTTAGATGTGCTCATTCTGCAAAATTCTTGAGATACTGATATTGCTCCTGGAATGAACTATACGAAAAGTCCTTGTCATTCTTAGGTGGCAATCCTAGTATCTCTTATAGAAACACATTTTTGGAATCTTATAATAAGGGATAATCTTCAAGCTTTTCCTCTTTTTTGTTTATTGATATTAGTACATGAATGGTATACAACCTGAATTATTTCCTATATAATTTCTTAAGTTGCATCATTGGTACCTATCTTACAACCATTTGTTTTGATATACCTTTGAGGGTCCTAGGTTGTCCATTGTCATCCAAACATTCCAAACTATTGTTATAATAATCTAACTTGACCCAACCCCAGGGGGAAAGTCAATTGGTGAGGGTCATGAAAATGAAGAGTTATGTACGTGGAGGTTCAAGGTTCAAATCCCCACGGTTCACCTGTGCCTATGGAAGGGGCATACATAGGCACCTAGAAGTTATAGTGGTAGCGGTTGGAATCGACCTCATGTCCCATGAGTACGAGACCAACCTATTTGTTGATTCCTCTAGATACAAATAATAATAATAATAATAATGATAAGAACAACAACAACAATAATAATCTAGCTTGACCCGATACACTTCTAACTAATGAATGTGTATCAAGATGTTGTGTGAACCTAATGGAAATATATTCAATGTTACATGCATGTGCATCTTATTCATTTCAATCGGACATGCTTCCACTAATTTGGTCACCTTCCTTTTGGTCCCTATAAATAGATGAACTAGTCATACCTTCTTATGCTTATTTCTCTAAAGGACACAAGCATTAACAACTTGGGGCACAATATAATTAAGTTTAGCTCCAAGGCCAATCAATATACACATAGGTCATTGAACGATTATATATTCTAATTCAACCATGGATGGTGAGTGGTCTACTTGTCAGTTCACCGCAACTGTGTGGATTTGAGGTATTGCTCATGCTATATCATTGATGATAGTAGCTTATTTCACTTGATATATCCTTTAGTTATTATCTTGTCTTTGGGGATAGTATCGAAGTAGATTTTTTTCTACACAAACCCAAAATTGCCAGGGTTCCTTTTTCTTTTCTACCATGGTCTTAATTGAATTGTCACCACTTTTCATGGGGTAGTTATGCTGGAATTTTCTTTTGGATAGATAACTCATATTTATACCCTTTCCTAGAGGCTTGTGTTGCTACATTTTGAATCTCTTCTCCTTCAAGCTAGTTTCTTGTTTCTTCTTCAAGGATTTTGTAACTCTAACCAATGCCTTTATTGCTCATAAGAATACTTGGAATTTCTTATCATATAGTGAAAATTCCTAATTAGACGTCCCAACAAAATTTCTCATCCTTATTATGTGGCATGTAGCACAACAATTCTAGAAATCTATTGACATAATCATCCATAGATAGATGTTCCATCTTCAAGTCATGGAACTCCCTTATCTTCCCATTGTAGTATGTTTCTGACAAGTGCTTCCTCTTGAAGTATTTCTTGAATTGTTTCCAAGTGATATTCCTCTCGCTAATTCATTTTACATTCCCAAGGTATTCCCACCATATGGAATCCTTTCCATGTGTTGAATACAGTGACTCAAAATTTCATGTTCATGAATAGTTTTACACATGGAAGTAGTTTTTTAGTCCCAGTAGCCATGGCTCTGCCTCTTCAACTTTATTTGAAGGTAGGTGCCTTTGACTTCTTGAATTCTACATGTAGCATACTTTTGAAGTGGTTTTTCTTATTTTTCTTATGCAAATAAAATTTTGAACCATTGCTTGACAACTCATCTAAGCTGTTGTTCCACTATTGGGGTGTGATTTTGTTGTTTTTTCTTTGGCACTTCAGAATCTAGTCTATCTCTAAATCATGATCACAAACACACTAAAATACCACAACACAAGCACTTTTCACAACAGAGAATGTACAACAGTGAATCAATGTAGTACATAAGACAAATTTTCAACCCAAAACTTGTTATGCTACAATATTTAATACAACAACCATAATGCTCCCATACCAAGGATCGTGACCCTTATAAATAGCCATGATACAAGAAAAATTAGGGCTTGATGTCAACAACTTATGACTATCAATCTACTCTTGAACAAGATACACTCGACTTGCTTGCTGAAGGAGATCCCGACTCAACCCTTTTGGTCCACGTACCTTGAATACCTGGCAGGTCATTTGCCATCTCTTTTGCTACTCACAAGTACTTATGCAACTTCATAATAGCTTAACTATTCAATTGACCAATCTGCCTCTATCAATCACTATTGCTGCTCCAAGATGACTGATCTTAGGCTCACAAGAAACTACCTTCTAGCAATACTTTACCACACCAAGGTCACTGCTCATAAGGTTTTCTAAGTTTTCCCTCTTACCAGTGATTTCCCACACCAAATCCCTGAATTAGGGCATCACCAATCGACCCTATTGACTATCTTCTTTGTTGCTTCAATATAAGTCCTTAGGGTCTTCTAGTATGCTCGCTTACAAACCTCTTGCTCCACCAAGGGACTATACTTAGGGCTTATCAAAGTATGCTACAAAACAATAGTTTGCTACCTCAAACACTGTTCATAAGCTCATCAATTACCAACCTACACATCAAGGATATGCCACATGCATTCATTGAACTTAGGGTTTGTCTAAGCAAACCTCACACTAATGAATAACCACTTGTATTCACTATTTTTGGAGCTACTATATCCACTATCCAAAACCAGATTTCAAACACTATCATCAGCCTTGCAATCATTGACATAAAGACATAATCACATACCTTCTTCATGTCACTGTACAACCATGAATAACCTTTACCTAGGCACTCAAGGCATAGGTATTTTCAACCCTCTTTAGGGTTCATGTGACTGGCTCAGGAATGCCCTTACTGTGGCCCAATTTTTTTTTCAAAAATTTGCATAAACCTATCTTGATGACCCTTCATTCTTGTGCTGATATCTATCCAGGTCTGTCCCTTATTCTAGCTTGTCCACAACCTTAACAACCCACCTGTACACTAGAAATTAGGGTCTCGACCCTCCTTCACTTGCTTAGAATTTCCTCGGCCTTGTTCATAGAGATTTACCCTCAAACATATGCCCAAAACCATAGAAAATAACTCGACCAATCCATATCACAAGAGATGAAGCAAACTCATCCTTCTCTTCAACTCTAGCTCAGTTCCTCTAGGTTTGTGGTTATATCAGATTAGTCTCCTCTTTGATGAAAGCACTTGTGATGTGTCAATTGAACTCCATTTCACCTCTACTTATAGTAATCTTTGGTGGTGTCATTCTTCCATGAAAGTTCATGTATTGTAGGCCAAGCCGGCATGAGCCTACACATAAAAACACAACTAACATTAGAGATGAAATTATTTCTATTTGAATTTGACTACACCATTGAAGCCCTAGGTGCCCCTTAGCCCTTCAAGGGTGCCCCTCATGCTTTCAATGAATAAACAATTAATCTCTCTTCTTGGTCTTGTGCCCATAACATTGGGTACAAAATCCACTGGTTGGGTACACTGCCCACAAACCACTTTTGTGGATCAACTCCTCACAAACCTAGCACCCCAGGGGTTGTGGGAATACCTCCCACGCTACACAAGTCAACATATTTGTCACTAGACATACATGTTCTCTTAATTTGGTGCCTTTTTATAAGAGTAATTTTGTTTGTGTTACTCGTAGCTGGCCCATGTTTTTGAATCTTTGATATGATTCTCACCTCCCTAAAGGGATTTCATTCAATGTTGCTAGCATGGGGTCTCTTTTTTGCAGTTGCTTTTAGATTTTAGACAGATTTTGTAGCATCACTACATTCAATACCACTTACCTTTCCAGTTCCAAATTATTATCTCATTGTATACCCCATAGCTAAAGAGTCCTGCCTTAAGGTTCCTCACTTGTTTTTTCCACATACATATGTGTTTCCACATTCCTCCTTTCTTTTGATTCCTCATATATGATATACAAGATTTCTTCTAGAAGGCACTATACCATATTTTATTCTCTACATTGTTGCCTACACTCTTGTCACTTCTTGTATTTTCTACAACATTTTTTGAACTATTGTCACTTACTTATATATACTCTTCATTGTTGTAAAGCAAGAAATTTAGTTGTTAGTTACAAGTCGTCATCATCATAACAAAATCAAAATAGCTTTTAACTTTTAATGTATTTTTTAGCCAATAATAGGCCAGAGTTGTAACTCTAATTTGATACCACATCTAACGAACCCAACCTTTTAACATCTTTACGAAAAATATCACCTTATATATAAATAAGCATAAATAAATAGCCATGTTCTCCCTATCAAAAACTTCCACCATCTGTAAATTTAATAAATTCCAATTGATAAACTTAAATTATAGTGAACTAGAAATTACTTAAAATACTATCCCTCAATCTTTAAATCACATCCCTTGAAAAAAATCATGACTTTTATCATTACACCTACAAAATAGTTAGATATTACATCTAAACTATTTTATAATTTTGATACATTATATCTTACAAATCACCTCTAAACCTTTGAAGTCGATACATTGTAGCTTACAAACCTTTGAGATACCACACTGACATTGTTCATCCCCTTTATCGAATCACGACATAATTGATCCTTGGTCGAACCATCTCACACATGGTCAATTAGAGGGAGGGTTATCAACAACAACACAAATATCGGTCAATTGTTGAGTAGTTGGAGGGGGAAGGGGATAATTCTACCCAAGGGCCTGAAACCACCATACCACTCATCCCATGGCCCGACACAACCATTCAAGGTTATCGGGCTTACGCTCCTATAACTGGGCTCACTCTCCATTCCAAAGTATATTCTTCTATTGTATCGCTAAAGACAAGTGATACCATTCAAGATTATCGGGCTTACTCTCCTATAACTGGGCTCACTCTCCATTCCAAAGTATATTCTTCTATTGTATCACTAAAGACAAGTGATACGTTGTTGTGTGTTGCTAACTTCTGTGGTGTGAGGGTTTTGGTATCGTAAGAATTTTAGTTCAAAAGCAAATTCAACTCATACTAGGATTTCAAGATCTTCCTAACGAATTTACCTTTTCATTCAAGAATATTACAAACTTCTTTCATCATAATAATAAAATAGATATCCTAATATATTTTCATATATACTGTTGCAGGTATCAAGCACAAGCAAAATCATTCATATTGATATCATTTTTATCTTCTAACTAAAATTAGTTAGAATTCAATATCATTATTTGAAGGAAAGAGTAAGGAGAAAGTTCCTCCTCTCCTACGTACATTTAAGGAAATTATTGAGATGACATTTACTTTTTAGCTAGATATTTTAAATCCAACCTCAAAAGTCCATATATACAATTGTAGAGATACCACGCCAATATACATATGTAATTATATTAATTGTTGGTCTATATCTATACCAAGCATGAAAATCAAATAACCACCATATTCACTTACAAATAGTTAGTTGGAATACATTGCATGAATATAACTATTTTAACAAAAAAGACTTCAATAATTTAACCTATTAGGAAACAACGAGGCTAAATCCAATTTGTACATTTATTGACCTCAAAGTGGATTAATGAATATATTACATTACAACATCAGATGTTCTAATAAAGCTATGGCTATGGATACTTTCTTAACAGGCCAAGTGATTTCTCAGCCCCCTTACAAATTTTGCTTGTGGTATCATGGCTAGTAAGGATTCTCCACCCTCTAGTCAGTTCGTTGACAATATTTCATTAATTATTAAGATACATTAACATAATTAAAATTGGTCCATCATAATTTGAAAATCACCAAAGTGTCTATGCCACAATTTACAACAACACCAAATCGTAATTACAATTAAAAACTAGGAGAAAATGAGGTGTTACATGATATTTGGGTCATGTTTTTTTCTTTTCTTTTTTTATAGTTTCATTAGCCATAGGTATTTCCAACCCCTTCTTTACATAGGACAATTCCACCAAGGAATTAGTATGAGTGACTAACAACAACTAATCAAATTATGAGATAATGAAATGAAGGACATGATGAAAAGTCTTTAATTATAATTGTTACAGGTCTATTTGGGCACATCACTCCCGACGATCAAATCAGTGTAAACAGGGTCTATCAAAATCTAATTCAGTTGCTACATGCCCTAGACATGCCACCTCATTGAGTGCTTTCATCCATGAGAGTTTCCTGACTTCAAACCCTGCTGAAGTGCTTCCTTGGGTCACCAACGCACCCCTGGTTAGGGGTAAGTGCTTTGTAGAGTAGGTAGCCCCATTCAAGGCTGCGTTGCAGAGCACCTAAGCCCACTCAAGCCTGCGCTGGGTGAGAATCCTCAAATGGTCATTAGATCCTGAGTATATTCCTCCTTTCTAGAGCCTTCTAGAAGGAAACCAACTCCTATCCTATCAAGATGAGCTTGACTTAGGATAGCCTAGAATCATCTAATCCTCTATCCACTCATACCTTTGAACATGGAAACTAATCATCCAATTATGGAAAACCATTTAATGCCATATTAATGACAAAATCACTTGCATTCATCTATAAATTGGCCTCCCATCATAGAGCCAAGGTGCTTGGATATTATAGAGAAATACTATTGGTTTAGAGACTTGAAATAATTGTCAAAGTAATGTTATGCTGCTGGATTGATGTTGCTATTGGTGTGATGAGGGCTTGGACTAAGCTGGATGAGTGACATGAGATCGAACCACATTGGGTGTAACTTCTCCTTCTATCAATCAATAAAGTTGTTTGTTCCTTTTCCAATACTTTTGTCTATATCTATGATGAATGTATGTTAAAATGTTGTTGATTCCATTTGTTTACAATAAATAGATCATATGCTTTGATTGTTGTCGTCTTCTATTTACGTTGATAGGTACCAATTGAGCGAATTTAGTTTGAGCGGGAGCGATGGGAGCAACTCAAAGGAGATCAAAGGAAGCAAAGGATCACAAGTAGGTCCTTTTATCTTATCTGTTTATTGTAGGAAAAGGTTAAACATCTTTACTTCAGTTGTTCTAAGTGTAACTACCCACTTAGGGAAGATATACTTATCCATAGGTATAAATTTCGTATAACAAATTGGCGACCATACTAGGGAATGACCATAGTTCCTGGTAGTTATCCCTTGTATTAGCAGCACCAGTAGACTTTTCTTGAGTTCATTTACCTATATTCAGTCATTTTGAAGCTTGTTTGGTCAAAATGTGTGCTTATTTGTGTGTTGAGAGTGCTCTCTGGCACCAACACACTGTTTTTCTTGACACAGTGTGCTATAGAGCAGCCTTAGCCTAGAGACAGTGCTTTGCAACACATTATCTCCCACTCAGGGCTGCGTTGGTCCCTGTCAAGCCAAAAACCCATCTTTTTGCTTGATTTTTTCCAAATTGTTTCACATCTTGTTTGGTGAATGGTCAATGTTTCTCTGTCCCTGAAGTCCAAATTAGCATTTCTTTTCCATGCCCACTTTGGCTTTGTTTGTTCAATATTTCTTTATGTTTTCTTTATCATTGTCGAATCAATCCCAAAGTTAGCTTACATTGATTAGTCTTTACTTTTCTAAAAAATAATTGTTGTAAAGTCTTCATTTATTTGAAAAATAAACTGTCGTAAAGTCTTTGTTTCTTTTGAAAATCATTGATTGATCATTTGTGCATTTAGTTTCTTTATGTTCATCTAAACATTAAAGGAGTGAAAATAAAAACATGCATAACGCATTTAGAATTTTGTGTGTGCTTGTACGAATGGTATAGGCAAAGTTGCATTAGATGTGCTCTATTCTCTTTGTTTAGAGATTGTAATTGCTCTATCCCTTTTAGTTACGATTTTCATTGTTTAAATCAAATGAAAAGAATGTTTCCCATCTTAGTTGCATTCTAGGAGTTTCAGAAACATCACGCGGTGAACCTGAAAGGAGAACTTTTAAACAAGGTCAATTAAAATTAATCTCAATTAACCTAATGGAGCATCGTAACTTAACACATAACATTTAGAGGTTTAAGTTAGAGACGTGTTCTAACATCGTTAAACATAATAGATGTCGCTAACGGTCTACGATACATTCCGAGTGTGATACCTCATTCCATGTATGTAAGTGTATCGTAGCTCGTCCACGTACTTTCAAGTATATCGGGTGGTGTTATAGTATGAAAAGTATAGGGGAATGCTCTCATTGTGCGGTTTTGCATTAGACAATGCTAACACGGATTGGGCCTCCATGTACTTTGAGGAATATTTGGGAGGACTACATTAGGTTGCTATCCATCCATATGTAACCGAGTCGGCCACCTTGTATACTGTGATACACTCAAAACAACATTCAGGGAGATTACCTGCACGTATGTTAAGTCCTTGTCTCCTCCGAGGCGGTATATTGCAGTTCATAGTTACTTGGTAATTATTTTGGCTAGATTAACCTCTTTTTGTTTATTTCTTTTTTATAATAAAATCAATCAGCAATCGTGGAAGAAAATCAACCTTTACCTCGTCGTTCGCGTAGGACAGCGAGTAAACCGCCTGAAGCTACACCTAGTCGGCGAAAGCGGTCTTGTTTAACTAAGTCCAGTACATCACAAACTTCTGGTTCTTCATCTGATTTACCAGAGTCACCTATACTATTACATACTGTGATTCCAATTACTCCTACTATTACTAGTTTATCTACTACTGAGGTGGAACCCTTATAATTACCTGAGGACACTAAAAGTGAACTTAGTGAAACGGTAACTGAAGTTGTCCAACAAAATTTTGATCCTCAACGAAAATTTGTTTAAGAAATTCATCATGAACCCGTTGTTCTTTTACCAGAACACTTGGATCCTGAAGTTGAACAACGAGAAGTTGTTCCCGTATCGAAAGACGATCGAATGGTTTATCCCATACTTTTGTAACTGTTGAGACTTCTCCTTTACCGCAGAGTCAAACACCGGAAATTTATTATGAACCTGATGGTGAAATCCTTCCAACCAGTTTGATTGCTATTGAAGAGGAATTTGAAGAAGAAACTTCACCTAGAACTCCAACTTGTTTTGGACCAGGGCTTTATATTTATCCTTCTTTTCCTTGGCTATCTTATAGTGCTCCTCTTGATCTTGTTTACTTCCAAACTCCCATAGATTCATTAGGACATTTATTGGGTCATTTGACTATGGTTGAAACAATATCCCAGACTGTATCATTTGTTACAACTGCGACAACATCTACTATCACTACTTCTTCAATGTTTACCACAACACCTGAGTCACATCTGCATGGTGGTTTGTCCATCCCACTAGGCTACCAATCATTATTTGGAACTCACTCCGATGTTTCTTCTAGTCCATGGTCTTCACCCATGTTGTCGATAGGAATTTTACCTGGTTCTTCACTTACGGATACGGAACAATTTGATCCATCAAGTCAATATCAAGCTGGTCCATCTGGTTACTGTCCAATGTATCAACTTAACACTAGATTACCTCCATATGGAGAACAATATGCCTAATCTGCTTATTCTCCATACTCTGGGGGCCACCATATGGCTATATACCATCATCTTTATGTCCAAATTATTCTGGAATGAATTTTTGTCAATGGCAGACTACAATTTCTGTTCAACCAAGGCTTGTGTATTCATCAAAACCAATACAAGCTGTTTCATCCATACCTACTACGCCTTTCATTACGACTTTACCACAGTCACAAGCTCAGTTGATTGTATCTCAACCTTTGCAAGCTGATCCTTCAACCTCTTATCATCATGTTTCAGGTCTACAGACTCAGTGTTCTCAGGCCATTTTACAACAACCGTTTGTGTTTGAAATCCAACAACCTTAGACCAGTTTACCATTAACTGGGATGACTCAGACTTATACTTGTCCAATTTATCCACAACCTAGTCAAACTTATACTGGTGGGAAACAACCATTGTATCAACAACCATGGCAACCACAATACCAACAACAACAATTCCAACAGTACCAAACTTATCCTGGACTTGGTCAACAAACCTATGCTGGGTTTGGTCAACAACAAGCTTACCCAGGTTCTAGTCAACAAGCCTATGCTGGTTTTGGTCAACAACAAATTTATCCTGGTTCCCAACAACAACCTTATACTGGATATGCTCAACAAACCTACCCCTATTAAGGTTACCAACAACAGATTCCTTATGCTAGTATGAAAAGGCCTATTACCCAGGCAATTCCATCTTACCCTAGTTACGCTCAACTTGACCTAAACCGACAATTGCCTTTTGTCGCAACACTTGAATTACCAGATTTAAATCGGCTTACCAATGATCCCATTCTTTATTCAGCTTGGTGGTCGGTGATTCCACACAAATTTCCTTCTGATATTCCTAAGTTCAATGGAAACCCTGGAGAATATCCATCCAATCACATTATGACTTTTCATTTATGGTGTTCATCCAACTCCCTAAATGATGATTCAGTAAAACTACATCTTTTCCAGTGAACGCTCAATGGTTCGGCTGCAAAGTGGTATATTGAATTACCACAAGCTTCATTTGACAACTTCACAACCTTAGCCACTACACTTTTAACCCATTTCTAGTTACCCATCAGATATGAAACTGGAACGGAAATCTTGACCAACTTTAAACATATCACTGCTACTCACATTTCTCATCATATTCGTGAGTGGCATTGTCGTCGTCGAATGGTCAAAACTTTTGTTCTTGATCAACTTTTAGCCGAGTGGTTTATTAAATCCTTATTTCCATCTATCACCGAGGATGTGGTTAAAGGAGGAGTTGTTACTGAAGAGCAAGTAATTGCTTGTGCCCAATACTTAGACTTGATTTACACCCAGTTTGGCATGCTCTATGATAAGCTTCCAAATGCACCTATACCAACTTTTACTGTTCCACCACCTCCATCCAGTAAGGACTCTCATGCCGGTGACAGTGTGATAGGTTCTTCAAGCACTCAAACAACAAGTAGACCATCTAGTCAAACACTTTCTATTTCAAATAAAACCTCTAATACACCTAATAATACACTTGATTTTGAAATAAATGCCGTGTCATCTGACAAAGGTAAAAATGAAAAGCAACGTGGAAGCAAGAAAAAGGGGAAAACCAAAAAGAAACAAAATTCTCCCCCTCAAGAGAAATCATCTGATTCCTCTTCTCTGGTTAGGAAACCTCGCTACCCATGTTTAATTTGTAATGAGGAGTACTTTACGCGAGACTGTCCTCACCGGTCTGAAGTCTCAAAACTTCTTAAGAATTCTAGTATATCCGCTGTGTTGACAGACCCTTTTCCAAACCCAGAGACTCATTTGGTTGTTACAGATCATGCTTCCACTTCACAAGTGCTTATCCTATCCACCACTAAGCCTAAGACTGATGTTTTGGTGACTACACGAAGTAAATATTACGGTAATCCACCGTCGTCGTCGAATAACCAGGCTATAAATCAACCCAATACTTTGACTTCGACTTTGTCTGACTCCATTCCACCACCCATTGCACTAGAGTTAACAATAAAACCACCTAAGGGAGTTGTTCATAAATCTACATTCAACCCTTGAGCTCTAGCAGCGAAAAAATATAACATAGTAGAAGGTTTGGCTCAGTCACCTTCTGCTATATCGATGCTTGAGGTGCTTCAAAATTGTCCCTCCCAAAAGCATGCTTTATTGTCAGCAATTTGTGGAATTGATCCAACGGATTCCAATCTCGTAGTTTTTAACCATGCGGGTTATACACCACAATCACCAGCACAATTAGCTTTCTTGATCCAACTAAATGCTTTGAATCACCTCATTCACCAAACCATTGTTAACGAAGGTGCATCTACTTGTATCATGTAAATGAATTGCTGGAAAACACTTGGCTCACTGCCTTTGTCACGATCACCTACGATGTTAAAATCTTTCGACGATCGCACTTATACACCTTGTGTAATTTTAAGTAACTTGCATATAGAACTAGGGGGAAAAACTATAACTGTTGATGTTGAGGTCGTTGATGGACCCCTTGACTACAATATTTTACTAGGAATACCATGGGTTTACGCTATGGCTGCTGTGGTTTCGACATACTTTCGTATGATCGCTTTCCCTCATAAAGGCGGAATCACAGTAATTGATCAACTTGCCTTCTTCGCCTCTAGTTCATAGGCAACTGGAAGCGTTATGTTAGTTCATGAACCTCTGCTATCTCTTCAAAACATTGGAGTAGGTCTCTTCAAATATTATTACCTAATGGGCACCTTTTCACTACCGTCACCATCACAAACAGCAGAAGTTGCAAAATTTGAGACCTATAACATGATATCTTCCACTTCATTTGACTCATGGAAGATTTCCAATAATTCCAAAGTTGATATGCGTAATGAAACCATGCTGCTAAGCCCAATTGAGCTCACATAGCAATCAATATTTTTGGCTTGCGCAACAAATCCAAATCCATCATCACCGATTGTATGGTTGATCGTTCATTAGAATATGGTACTTCCTCTGATCCTTTTTCACATACATTTTCTACTGATGAAGGAATCATCCAATCAATGATGACAGAAGAAGAACCATGGGCAGATTATCATCATCGATCCCATCTTCCAGATCACATAAAAGATATTCCAAATGAACTAAATCACCCTTCAATCGTTGATTTCCTTTCAAATTCTGTATTTATAGACACATTCGATTCTGAATGAAACTTATCGAATATCGAAGAAACCATTTCTATCAATATTTCGACCAAACCTGGAATTGTAGAAAACATCCATGTTGGAAAATCTTGTTCTCCATCGGAAATTGAAACTTAATGTGCTCTTTTTCGCGAATTTCGCGATATATTTTCTTGGTCATATGAGGAAATGCCACTGATTCTAGTATAGTTGAACACGAGATTAAAATGTATCTTGATGTCAAGCCGGTACGACAACGCCTCCGTCCTGTTCATCAGAAGAAGGTTGTTGCCATAAAAGAAGAAGTTGAAAATTTTTTGCATGCTGGTTTCATATACCCCATTCCTCTTACCGATTGGGTTCCAATATTGTTCCTGTCATGAAGAAACAAGGAAAAATACGAGTGTGTGTTGATTATAGGGATGTTAATCATGCTTGTCTAAAAGACAACTATCCCACTCCCCTTATCGACCAAATAATTGATGAATGTGTTGGATGTGAAATATTTTCATTTATGGATGGATTTTCCGGCTATAATCATATCAATATCCGCCCAATCTAAATCTGCCTTTATTTGTCCCTGGGGCACATTTGCATATAGGAAACTCCCTTTTGGTTTGAAGAAAGTTGGGGCAAATTTTTAGAGGGCAATGAATTATGCCTTCCACAACATCAAACACATTGTTCAACCCTATGTAGATGACTTACCTGCTCATTCACGGAAACAGGCTGATCACCCGCAACATTTGAGAGCCATCTTTTTACGGTGCCGACACTACAAAATTCAACTCAATCCACATAAATGTGTGTTTTGTGTTGGTTCTGGTCATTTTCTTGGTTTCATAGTGTCCAAAGAAGGAATTCAACTCGACCCCTTGAAGGTTAAGGCAATTCTTTATCTGCCTCCACCTTCCAATTTACTTCAGTTACAGAGACTCCAAGGGAAGGCTAACTTTCTAAGGAAATTCATTCCCATCTATGCCGAAATGGCTAAAGGATTTACTCATCTTTTGAAAAAGGGAATTCCCTTCCATTGGGACTAGGTTGCACAAGATTCCTTTTATTCTCTCAATGATACCCTTATCCGAGTATCATTAATGTATCCCCTTAATTATCCGAATGACTATTTCCTGTATCTTGCCGCTACAGATACAACCATTGCTATGGTTTTAGTCCAAGAAGAAGATGGGATTGAACATCTGATCTATTATTTCAGTCGCAATCTCAATGATATGAAATTTAAGTATTATTATGTGGAGAAGCTAGATTTGGCTTCCATTCAAGCTATACAGAGATTTCACCATTATATCCTGCTCCGAAAGACCACTGTCATTTCAGATTGCAACCCTATGACATACATCTTGTCACGTCAATTGCTGGGGGGAAAATATTCAAAATATTGTTGGGGGGCAAATTTGATTTGGAATTCATCAAATCCAAGTCAAAGAAATCTCTAATTTTTGCTGAGCTTCTTTGCGACCTTCCCTCTACTGCCATCGGCTCAACAATGGAACCATCAATTCCGGATGAGTCTCTGTTTATGATCTCGTCATCTGACCCTTGGTATGGAGATATACTGATCTATCTCCAAACCCAAACTTTCCAGTCCGATACCTCTCACTTGCAACAACGACATATTTGATATCAATCCAAAGATTATCTGATCATTTGCGACACCATTTGCTGTCGCGGTATTGATACGATTTTTTGTAGGTGCCTCACACATGAGGAAGTCAAGAAAGTTCTAAATGATTGACATTCTGGTGCTTGTGGTGGAAATTTATCTAGTTATGCTACCACACAAAAAATTCTCCGTGCTGGTTACTTCTGGCCTACCATATTTAATGATTGCATTACTGTTGTGAGAAGTTGTCATGCATGCCATATTTTTTACCGTAAAACTCGATTACCACCTGCACCACTGCATACTGTCGTCGTTGTTGGACCATTTGCAAATGGGGCATTGATTTCATGACATGTAACCCTCACTCGACCAGGGGGCATGGGTATATTATTCTAACCATTGACTATTTTATGAAATGGGCTGAGGCGATGCCTACATTAAACAACAGTGGTGAGAGAGCTGCACTTTTTTTATTCAACCATGTGTTTGCACGGTTTGGTGTACCACAAGCTGTAGTTACAGATCATGGTTCACATTTTCGCAATCACATGATGACTGAATTAACTACCAAGTTAGGACTCTCACATGATAGTTCTACTCATTATTATCCACAGGCTAATGGAAAAGCTGAAGCCATCAACAAATTCCTTAAGAAAATGCTTCAACGAATGGTAGGAGTTCACAAACGAAACTGGCATTTGATCCTGTACTCAAATTTGTGGGCTTTCTGAACCTTGGAAAGAAACACAATTGGATTCACACATTTCTAATTGGTGTATGGTCTGGAGGCAATATTGCCAATACAATATGAGATTTCACCACTAAAACTCACAATTGACTTGTTATCTGACACTTTTGATGAGGAATCACATTTCTTAGAACTCATCCATCTAGATGAAACACATTGTAAAGCTGCATTGGCCAACGAAGCACATAAGAAATGAATTAAGGCGTAATATGACCGTAATGTCAAGCCTCGCATATTCTCAGAAGGAGACCTGGTCTTGCTTTATGATTAGGAAGCCGATAGATTAGGAATAGGAAAATTTGAACCACTATGGATGGGCCCCTACATTGTCAAGCGTGTTTTGGCAAAAGGCGCTTACGAATTGGTTGATTATGATGGGATTCCATTGTCGCAACCTTGAAATGGGTTGTATCTTAAACGTTACTATGCTTGATTGTGCATAGTAAAAACACTGTATATATGCTTTGATTACATGTGTGTGTCACAGTGTGGCTTTTAGAGTTTTTATGTGGTTAGTAATCCACTTTGCATTTGTTGCAGATGTCAGAATCTTTGGAACCATTTGTTGGTTATGCCGATGGTGCTAGTCGTAGTACGCAGAACCTATCCTCTGTAGCATGGGCCATATTCGCTCCAAGTGGCGAGTTAGTGAGTTTTTAAGGGATTTGTATCGGTCATTTTACAAACAATATCGCTAAGTATAGCGCATTGATCGAATTCCTCTCTGATGTCATTTCACTTGGCATTTTCCGAATCATCATTAGGCTAGACTCACAACTTGTCGTATTACAACTTACAAATGTTTATACCATTTGAAATCCAACTATTCATCGTATATTCCTTAGAGTTCATCTCTTGGAAAGACATTTTGATTACATTCAATATCAACACATTTCCAGAAACTTTAACACATTGACTGATTCTTTAGCGAATTACGTGTTAAACAGACATTTACGACATATGTAAAGAGTAAAATTTTAATTCACATCAATAGTTGAATAGGATTACACATAACCATACAAAAACACTGAAAGGAAAATAGATAGACGTTCATATTTTTACAAAAATTTGTTTCCAAGACATTTTGGTCATCTGACCTCAAAACCTAAAAATGCATACAATAAATCATCCTAAGTAGATCTAATGACACTCATGATAACAGTTCATTGCCTAAGCTATCATGCGCAATAGCCTCATCCAACAACTAGGTATACCAATAGTATGGCGTTGTAGTCTCATCGTAACTCCTCGATCTGAACATCTGGTATACTAAGGGTTAACCCCTCTATATGATGCTGCAACTCTGCTAATGTCTCGATCAGATCTAAATCCTGGAGAACTTCTCTTCCGACATTTCTCCCCACTAGCTCACCCGCCTTTGTTGATGACCCATTGGTAAAATAGTGCCAACATCTGTATACATGAGAACATTTTTAGTTTAGTTTTGGAAACATAAAAAAACACAAAAACATGTAAAAACTAAAAAAATAAAAAATACATGGTCAAAGCAATTTACCTATAGCACCCCATTGAGTACCTACTAGTAATCTCAAATCTGGATCTCTATGGAAATCCATCCATGCATATGGATGCTCCTCTATGAAAATATGTTGTCGGCGGAGCCAATTGAAGAATGTGGTAGAAAATGAGATTGATGACTGACCAGCATGTCTAGCCATCAACTCTACCCATCTCTGTATCTGTGGATCTCTAAGACCAGCTAAACTCAGTGTCACATGTTGAGGTTGCATCAATGGAATTCTCTCAAAGTAAAAGCGATCAAGATCGATCCATAGTTGAAATTTTCGTCTTACCACATTTTACTTTAGTTAGCTGCTCTTTCATCAAAGAGAATACTGCCTCACACCAGTTGAACATAGTTGGCTCAAGACACTTGAGTGCATACTGCATGTATGATCTATTCACACATGAAGTGTCACGCTACCTGCCAACTTTGCGATAGTAAATAGGATTGTTCTTAAGGGCATATCACAAACATCCCTAATGTTTATCTTTCCATATTTGCTAGGTTGTGTACCTGGCCGACAGAATTTTCGAACGTAGTCCCTCACTGATTCACCCCCATGGGCAGAACCTGAAAGAGAAATGGGGGCACCACGTCTCAAAAATCCTGTGAGAAAGTAAATATCATCGATCAATATAGGAGCACTTTGTCCCCTATTGGAAAAACCTGTTTTGTTGGATCCCATGAATGAGCCAACGACTGCAATAGTTCTAACTGTTGCCTCATCCCAGATAACCTAAAATATTTGAGTAACCCATAATATCTGAGGGCCTCAATAGTACCAAGATCATTTAGGGCAACCATATCCTGTTCTTCATGTTCTCTTTCATGCCATAGCCATTTTGATATGATCAAAGTCTCAAATCACACCATAGGCTTAGTTAGGATCCATTTCATGCAAAAAACTGAAGATAATTTGGGTAGAAATGATGAATCAAATTTCTAAATTGTCCCCAATGCACCCTTGATCTTTAGACAGTGCGATGTAGAGCAGTTTCCCTTATGTTTGACTTCTCTACAACGCAATTTTTGATGCATAAGGGTGTGTTGATCCTAGGGCGTGATACATTTAACCTAGGGATCCCAAAACCCTAATTTTTTTTCCTGAAATTGAAAAAGAATGACCTTAAATGAAAGAGAAGAGGTAGATCTCCTACCTGGTCTTGATGACATGAAGAATGATCCACAGAGTCTCCCGTAATCAGCTACTGAAGTTTGAGGTAAAAAACCGGTTCAGAGTACAAAACTAAATGGTAAATGTCAAATGGTAAAATTACTTGGTAACTTATTGTTTTATGGTTATTTCATGTTCATTAAATGAATAAACTATAGTTTTTACAAATGAAATAGGTATGTTTAATCTGTTTGGTGGTTCTTTGAGTAGGTTTATGGTTAACATAGTGAATTTGACGTGCATGATCGTAAAATGTACCTTTGACCACAGAGCATACTTTTATCTCTTTTTCGAGCTCTGTTAAACATCGAAAAAGGAACCCCCTTAGAGTCCTCTTTCAACTCTTTTTAGACTCTGAAAATATGAAAATATTGTCGGGCGCTTGTCCTTTTCAGCTCATAAACGAATTTGAAACGACATCTACTTAGTATAAGTTTAACCCTTTTCCGGACTGAGATAGATTACTTACGAAAAAGGAATACGTTGATCGAACATGGTCAATAGGTTCTCTCTTGTATTATTTTACACTTTTTCGGACTTGAGAGACAAATTTACAAAAAACAACTTGTGGAGTTTTCTTTTTGTCCCTTTTCAATCTCTCTAAATATGAAAAAGACCGAGTTATCATTGTCGTTAAACTCGTTAAAGCATCAAATAGCGACAAACTTGTCCATCATGACAAGACCGAGTTTCACCTTTGCTAGACTCGTTAAAACATCACATAGCGATGGATTCACCTGAAGGGTAGAATTATACATCAAGCATATGTTATCCTCCTCAAGTTTTTTAAAAATAAAGAGGTATTGATCAGCAATGATTGGGGAAAATGGAAAAAGGGATAAATTACTTTACGGTAGCAAGTCGCTCTTAAACATGATACTTTCACTTCATCTCTGTGATTATTTGGGTTGGGTTATATTCTTGATGGTTATCATACCTATGGTCTATCACACCATCCATCACTTTGGTTTTGGGTCAATGCTGGCAATTCATTCAGTGTCACCGACATGTTCAAGAGAAGTCACTAAGTAAACTTCATCCTTTGCAATACTCACAAACCTTCATTTTCATGACGCCATTCCTGAACATTTTGTCATCAGTCACACTCTGTCTTCAAAATCATTACACTCGTTTCGTGTTGTTGATGGGGGATACATCAAGGCCCTCCTGTGATGAGTCGCTTCTTGTCAACATCAGCACATTATCCAAGAAGTTGACTTAGAAACACCCTTCTAGTATCTTGAGGCTTGCATACATTAATGGCAAGTTTCTCGCTTCCGGTGACAGGTTGACATCACGGGCCTTCGACCGAAAGAATTTGTATGGTGTTTGACATTAAAACATCTATTCATACCATGCAGAATGTACTATAGAACCTTGAGAATCATTATCATTATTGGTGATTTCTCTCGCATCTGTTAACAACTTACATCATTGGTTGGTAATCAGATGGTGTCTTCCCATTTTCGACTTTAGATCACATTTTCACATGGTTAGACTCGTACTTGAGCAAACGATTAGACAAGATAGAGGACCCCAGATTTAGTTTCATCCATCCAGGCTACGATTTTAGGAGAGTACTAAATCATCTGTACGATGGATTTACACACATAGTCATCTTATCATGGATCTATATCTGTAGACGATTATCTGATTTATGTACATGTAATGAAAAGTTTATATTCTGAGCATGGGTATTCCTTCCCTCAACAATTCATGAAAAAATCAAAGATATCATGATATCATGTATTGTAATTGATGCAGGTCACTGTTTGCTTCAGATCCTCCTCATCACATCATAAAGCATATCACTCAACATTATCATTTTTGGCTTCATGCTTTAGGGGGCAGTTGTTATAGGTCTATTTGGGCACATCACTCCCGAAAATCAATTCAGTTTAAACAAGGTCTATCAAAATTTGATTCAGTTTCTACATGCCCTATACATGCTACCTCATTGAGTGCTTTCATCCATGAGAGTTTCCTGACTTCAAACCCTATTGAAGTGCGTCCTTGGGTCACCAGCACACCCCTGGTTAGGGTAAGTTCTTTGTAGAGTAGGTAGCCCCATTGAAGGCTGTGTTGCAGAGCACCTAAGCCCACTCAAGCTTGCGCTAGGCGAGAATCCTCGAAATTTTCATTGGATCCTGAGTATATTCCTCCTTTCTAGAGCCTTCTAGAAGGAACCCAACTCTTATCCTATCAAGATGAGATCGACTTAGGATACCCTTGGATAATCTAATCCTATATACTCTCATCCCTTTGAACATGGAAAGTAATCATCTAATTATGGAAAACCATTCAATGACATATTAATGACAAAACCACTTGCATTCATCTATAAATTGGGCTCCCATCATAGAGCCAAGGGGCTTGGATATTATAAAGAAATACTATTGGTTTAGAGACTTGAAATCATTGTCAAAGTAATGTTATGCTGCTGGATTGATGTTGCTATTGGTGTGATGAGGGCTTGGACTAAGTTGGATGAGTGACACGAGATCGAACCACATTGGGTGTAACTTCTCCTTCTATCAATCAATAAAGTTGTTTGTTCCTTTTCCAATACTTTTGTTTATATCTATGATGAATGTATGTTCAAATGTTGTCGATTCCATTTGTTTACAATAAATAGATCATATGCTTTGATTGTTGTTGTCTTTTGTTTATGTTGGCAGGTACCAATTGAGTGAATTAATTTGAGCGGGAGCAATGGGAGTAACTCAAAGGAGATCAAAGGAAGTGAAGGATCACAAGTAGGTTCTTTTATCTTATTTGTTTATTGTAGGAAAAGGTTAAACATCTTTACTTCAGTTGTTCTAAGTGTAACTACTGACTTAGGGAAGATATACTTATCCGTAGGTATAAATTCCGTATAACAATAATAACATGGGAATCTATCGTCATTAGAGGCTCCTTTTTCTTTCCCTCCTAGATAGTGAAAGAAATACCTTAATAAGGTCACATTGGACTAAGGGAAAATGATAACCACCAATGTGAAGTAAGGGAACAAGTACACAAAAGTAATAATCTATAATCCAATTTCAACTTGTGATCCATGCTAGAATGCCTTAAACATTAAATGAAAGCATTTGAATGCAAAAAATCATAATGTTCATCACAATAAATGACCCATATTCATTTAATGAGCAGGATAGACCAATGCATGTACTAATTGAAGAATGAGTGTCGCAGGGGCCTCATTGGCCTTAGGAAATCCTCATAAACCAAAAAAAAGGTTTATGTTTCAGTTTGCAATGTAAAAAATAAGTGTTGTTACTCCCATGTATTTTGAGTTGCTGATGCTTTGATTATGTTATATGTTTATATTCCTAGCTGATAGTTGTTGCTATTCCTATAACTACATTTTATAAAAGCCATAATTACTTTTTCGTTGTTGACGCTCCTAGGATCATGTGTTGATACTTCTGTTGCGTGGAGTCGCTGACACTCCTAGGATCACGTGTTAATACTTATGTTGCATAGGGTTTCTGATATACAAACTGACAATTACTATTACAAGTTGCTACTACTAGACATGCTATAGGAGCAAGATGTAAGTTACCAACTCTTAGTCGTCCACGTAATTGTACGCAATTGAAACCATTTAGTTTTGGAATATGAAGAGGTCTACAACGTGAGAAATAAATTGTGTGAACAAGGAGGAGAGGGCGCTTTTGGCTTTTTGGCTTCTGGTTCTTGGACTTTTGGCCTTGGTCTTGACTGCAACACGATCGAGAGAGAATATGACTGGCTGTTGGAGTAGTTAGCGAGGGTATTTTAAAGGTGCATGGAATCACTGTGTGATAACATATGAATTACAAGTACTTTGAGGACTCAACTCTCAAATTTGAATTTCTTGTATGTAACAACACATTTTGAATGAATAAAAAATATTTGAAGTCTATTCTAAGTTCTTACAAGCAAGTTTAAATTACTCTTTGTTTATGATCTATGATTTAGTCATTTGAATTAACTAATACAGTTGTCAAAACCAAATGGTTGGGGTTGTGATCTTTGTAACAACAATTATGGTCCTGTAGTTCATGTGTGGTTGCTACAAAACCTTGGATTACACCAGGTGGTATCAGAGTAGGTTTCGCTCTAGGATTTGCACCTTGATTTTCTTCAAGTAACAGGGTACAAGAAAACCTTGTTTGCTAGTTGCTCGATAAGAGTGCCAAAGGTATGAGTTAGGAAATAAAACTTGGGTTGAGGTCTATGGATGTTAGTGAGACATTTACAACTTGTAAGGATGCCACCGTGGAGAAGAGGAGGAGGGAATTGAGAACTGGAAGCGTTAAGACGAAGAATAGAAGAGTTGGAGCATAGAAAAATGGAGATGTAGAAGTAGATTCAAAACCCAAAGAAGAAATAGAGGAAGAACATGATGTTGAGGAGAGAGACCTAACAACAAGGTTGATTTCATACTTGAGCAATAAAGGCACTGTAAGAGTTGAAGTTTCTTATTATGATGGAAATTTGAGAGCTGATGTTGTCATCGATTGGATTGGAGAACTCAAAAGGTACTTCAAGTATGAAAATGTTCAAGATCCAAATCGGGTGAGATTTTCCATGACGAGGTTGAAGGGTCATGTTGAATTGTGGTGGAATATGCTACAGAAATACATAGAAAATAATCAACTAGAAATTATCAAGATTTGGAAGAAGATGGTCACAAAGATCAAGGATAAATTTTTACCTGTTGATTAATAACAAATTTTGTATAGACAAGTCCAAAATCTAATATCGAAGGAAACCTCTATTCTTTAGTACATCAAAGAGTTTTTCAGACTATCACTTCAATCCGTTATAAAGGTACTATAAATCCAAAGAGTTTCAATGTATGTGAGTGGACTGAAATACTTGATTCAAGACAAAATGAGTATGCATTCTTTCTAGATTGTTTATGAAGCCTATCACATTACCTTGAAGGTAGATGAAAATTTGAATAGGAAAACATAGCAGAAGGATAGAGAAAGAGGTTTTAGAGGCATAGGTAAGACAAGGACTACTAGAGGTCATGAAAAGGAAGAAGAATCCACCACTGTTCAAGGAGGTAAAGGTGGAAATAGTGTTGAAGGAGGCATAGGATGTCTCAGAAGAGGAAAGAACAAGTAATTAATTATTTGTTATGGCTATGGATTTGAAAGTCATAAGAAATATGAATGCTCGGAAGGAAAACAACCAAGGAGAAGAGGTGAAGCCAGGACACAAGTTACAGAATTTGATGAAGCCTTTGTTGCTAGAGAAAATGTGGCTGTCCTTCACCAAGAACAGGGAGAAAATTTAATATTTCACAGAGTGATAATCAAGCCTGAGAAAAAGATAGTGGGAAAACTAGAACAAAGAAGGAATGAAAGTTTTCAAAACTAAAAGTAAGGTCCAAGAAAAGTGTTGTAATTTGGTTATAGATGGTGGAAGTACTAAAAATTTAGTGTCCAATGAAGTCATGGACAAACTAAAACTTAAAAGTTTAGGCCATCCAAATCCTTATAGAGTCTCATGGTTACAAAAGGGACAATAGGTGACTGTGACTGAGCAATGCTTATTACATTTTCAAATTGGAGCCCTTCAGGAGCAAGTAGTGTGTGACGTGGTTGAGATGGATGCACTCCACATACTTATGGGAAGACTATGGCTATTTGACAGGAAAATTTACCATGATGGACAGGAAAACACATACGAGTTCAGGAAAGATGGACGATGATATAAGCTCAAACAAATAGTAGAAGAAACCATAGAAAGTTTTGGAGGTACAAGCATGAGTGACAACAAGATCATCTTGTGTTCAACCAAGGATTTTGTACATGAAGAAAGAAGGGAAAATTTTGTTTAGCAATGATTTCAAAGGTTGTGCAAGAGGAGGTGAAATTAGAAACCATACAAACAAAAAAGTAAATTCTTGTTAGATGAATTCAGGGAGATTGTTGTTGATGAATTGCTTAAAGGACTATGTCCCGTGATAAGTATTTCTCACTGGATTGACTTAATTCTTGGATAGAGCTTACCAAAAAAGGCACCTTATAGGATGACTCCAGCAGAGAGTGAGGAAGTGAATAAGAAGGTACAATACTTGCATGATAGAGGGATAATAAGAGAAAGTTTAAGTCCATGTGTAGTATCAACAATATTGTCTCCAAATAAGATAGGTGAATGGAGAATATGCATGGATTCTAGAGCCATTAATAGGATAACCATCAAGTACTTATTTCCCTTGCAAAGGATGGAGGATATTATGGATTGTTTGAGTGGGGCTGAATATTTCACAAAGATAAACTTGGAGAGTGGATATCATCAAATCCATATCAAGTAAGGTGATGAGTGGAAGACTAATTTCAAGACGAAGAATGGATTGTTTGAATGGTTTGTTATGCCTTTTGGGCTAACTAATGCCCCTAGAACATTCATGAGGATTACGAATAAGGTCTTGAAAACAATCTTGGGAAAATTTTTTGTAGTATACTTGGATGACATTTTAATTTTCAACAAAAACAAAGAGGAGCACTTGGAACATGTAAGGCAAGTGTTACAATGGTTGAAGGAAGAGAAGTTGTTGACCAACTTAAAGAAATGTACATTCATTTAAGATGAGTTAGTGTACTTGGTATTTGTGCTTTCCAAGGAAAGTTTGAATATGGATTCTGAAAAGGTGAAGGCTATCTGGGATTGGGCAACATTGCAGTCTACTTTTTATGTGAGGAGCATGGATTAACAAGCTTCCACTGGGAATTGATTAGGAATTTCAACCAGATTTGTGCACATCTTATTGAGTGCATGAAAAAGGGGAATTGTAAATGGACAATGGCAACAAGGAAAACATTTACATATCTGAAAAAGAAGGTGAAAAAACCTGTTTTGATGCTTCCAAACTTTGATAAAGTATTCCAAGTTGACTGTGATGCAACTAGGAAAAATTCGAGCAGTTTTGAGTCAAGAAGGCAAACCAATAAAATTATTCAGTGAGAATTTGGACAATGCTAAGAAGAGGAATTTTGTAAATGATAAGGAATTTTATGTTATTGTACAGGCTTTGAAGAAGTGGAGACACTATTTGCTACCCAAAGAATTTGTCTTGTTTACTGATCAAAAGGAATTACAATATATCAACAATCAAGGTAAGTTAAATCAAAAGAATGCTATATGGATTGAATTCTTGCAAAGTTATACGTTTCTTTAGAAGCATAGATCTGGAAAGTCAAAAAAAGTTGAAGATGTTTTGGGTAGGAGAGTGTTGCTACTTGACACTTTTTTAGTAGAAGCAGCGGGTTTGGAAAGCATGAAGGAGTTATATGTAAAAGATCTTGACTTTGGAGAAGCTTGGAGAACTTGTAAAGAACCTTGGAATGTGGATAAAACCATGTTCTTGGATTACCATATCAAAGAAGTGTTTTTATTTAAAAATCAACAATTGTGCATTCCTTAATGGTCATTGAGGCTGAATCTTATTAAGGAGCTACACAATGGAGGATTAGGTGGTCATTTTTCATTGATAAGACTGCAACGTTGGTAACAGAGAGGTATTTTTGGCCTAGCATCAACAAGGGTGTCAAAAATTTTGTTGAGTGTTGTAGAGTTTGCCAACTAGTAAAGAGTAGAAGTCAAAATACGAGGTTGTATACTCCATTATTGGTACCAGAAAGGACTTGGGAAGATGGAAGCAAGGTCTTTGGCTTGAGGTTGCCAAGGACACAAAGGAAGCATGATTCAATGATGGTTGTTCTAAATCATTTTTCGAAAGACGACACATTTCATAACACGCAAGAGGACAAGCGATGCTACTGAAGTGGTTGTTTTATTCTTCAAGGAAGTAGTGAGACTTCATGGTTTACTAAGAACAATTTCATCATATAGAGATACAAGTTTCCTAGGTCACCTTTGGAGGATTCTATGAAAGAAAATGGGATCTAAACTATTATATAGTTCAACCTATCATTTGAAAACATATGGATAGATTGAAGTAGTGAACATTAGTCTTGGAAATTTGTTGGGAAGCTTGAGTGATGAAAATCCCAACTAGTGGGATATGGTTTGGGCATAGGAAAAGTTTGCATATAATGACTCGATGAATAGATCCATTAGTAAGAGCCCCTTTCAGATTGTTTATGGCCGGTCACTGACAAGTGTTGTGGACCCGATATAATTTCCAAATTTAGAGGGAAGGAAGAGTGTTTATGCAAGTGATTTTGCACACAACATGTAGGAAATGCATGAATAAGTGAAGAAAATATTACAATAAAGTAATAACCAATACAAGGAGAAGGAAGATTTGAAAAGAAGAGAAACAATTTTTGTAGAAGGAAAATTGGTAATGGTGCATATACGGAAAGAAATATTTTTTAGGGGTACCTACAGTAAGTTGAAATATAACAAAATAGGCCCATGCAGAATTGTTCGAAAGATTTCTGAAAATGCTTGCAAGCTAGAGCTGCTGAGAGACTTGGATATCTCTTCAATCTTCAATGTGGCTGATCTATATGAGTTCCATAAAGGAGAAAACAATGAAGAGATAAGTACACCCATTGACCGGGAGGAACAATTACGAGTTAAACCTATTGAATAAGTGGAAGAAATTCTAGCCATAAGGATTGGAAGCAAAACTTGTCGTAGGGAGTATTTGGATGATTTGATCAAATGGAAAAATAGGGGATCTAAAGATGTGATGTGGGTGACCGAACAAGAAGGAATTACCACATGAGACGGTATCTCATGTTTTTTTTACCAAGGGTGTCTGATGTAAGAGCATCCTTGGCCTTGGGCAATCCTCATCAACCAAAAAAAAGTTTCTGTTTGATTTTATAATGTAGGAAAATAAGTGATATTACTCCCATGTATTTTGAGTTTCTGACACTCAAATTATGTTAGTTGATGATACACCTAGTCGATAATTGCTACTACTCCTATAACTATGTTTCATCAAAGCGATGATTACTTTTGAGTTGCTGACACTCCCAGGATCGCATGTTGATACTCCTATTGCATGGCATTGCTAACACTTCTAAGATTACATGCTAATACTCCTGTTGCATGAGTTGCTAACACACACAAACCGATTGTTGGTATTATAGGCCACACTACTAGGCATGCTACATGAGTGGGATGTAAGTTAGAAAGTTTGGATCATCCACGTAACTATAGGAAATTGAAACAATTTAGTTTTGGAATGCATAGAGGTTGATAATATGGGAAATGACTTGGTTTGATTGGAATGCAAAGAGGTCAGTAGCATGATAAATACATTGCAAGAATAAGGAAGAAAGGGGGATTTTGGATTTTTGGCTTCCAACTCTTGGAATTTGGCCTTGGTTTAAACTGTTGCACAATTGGGAGAGAGTGTGGCTAGCTGTTGTCTGTTGTAGGAGTTAGCGAGGGTGTTCTTAATGGTATATGGTATCACAGTGTGATAACATATGAATTACAAGTACTTTGAGGACTCCAATCTTAGATCTGAATTTTTTGTACGTAATTGCACATTTTGAATGAATAAAAAATATTCAAAGTCTATCCTAAGTTCTTGTGACAAGGTTTAAATTACTTGCAATTTAAGCATTGTGATTTATTCATTTGAATTAATTAATACAATATACCAAACCAAATGCCTAGGGCTGTGCGCTTTGTAATAGCAATTTTGGTTATGTAGTTCATGTGTGGATACTATAGAACCCAAGATTGCACTAATGAGAGAGAGGTGTATGAGGCGTGTTATTTGTGGATCATAGTAGGGGATGCTAGCTGGTAAGCTACATATTAGGAGATACATTTTATCCTATGGTTACCCATATATGTGGATGGGTAACATACCTAAAATCATCTATGAGAACCAAGAGAGTTTCATGTTGAAGAGACAAATTTTGGACAACATTACATTGGTACAAAAAGCTCTTCATTCAAACAAATTCAAGCAAAAAATGTATGATAATAAAACTGGATATGGCCAATTCCTTTGATAGAGCATGTCACTCTTTTCTTTTGGATGTTCTCTTTAATTTGGTTGTATTTTTTTCATCCATTGAATTTCGACTTTAATTTTCTACCCCTAGATTTTGTGGTTGGTAAATGGAAGGTCCACTTCCTTTTTCAAATGAAGCAAATGGATATGACAAGGTTTCCTTTTATTATGTATCCTTTACATAACAATGGAAGAATATTTAAGAATGAAACTAGAATTAGGAAGGTAGTCAGGCAATCTTCAAAGGATTATAATAGTAAGAGGTGTCAAAAACATTAATCACCTGCAATTGTTGATGACACTCTTTTGTTGGCCGGAGCTTCAACTAGCTCCAACCATTATAACAACCAAGTTCCAAAAGTTTATGGATATTTGTGCTCTAACATGTGGGGGTGAAATAAATCATATTAAGAGTCAAATTTATGGGTGGAATCTGAGCAAAGGACATTTTCCACAATTTCCAAAATTCTTCTAATTCCTCATTAAGAAACTTGGACTTCTTTTAGATATCGAGGAATGCATATTAGCTTGTCTATTCCCACAACATAATCTTGGAAAACAATGCTTAACAAATTCAATTCAAAGTTCTAGCAGTACGGTGTGTATTGACTGAAGTTAGCATGAAGAGTAGTGCTAATCGAATTTGTTCTCTTGGTTTTGCCAATTTTTTAGTTTTCCTCTCTTTTAGCTCCAATGAGTATCATGTGTTAATTAAATCAAGATTTAAGAAGAATTTTATGACAAGGGAGAAAAGGTAACACCAAGAAATATCGTTTAGTGGACTAGACAACTGTAAGATCCCCAAAAGAACATGGTGGGATAGGAATCAAAGATCCATCCCTAATGAACCTGGCTCTTCGTGCAACATTAATTTGGAGACTCATCTCTAGTCAAAACTCTTGGTAGAAAAGAGTTCTTTTGAAAATGATATTTCTCATGCAAACAAAAGATATGTCTAGATACCCTTTAAGAAGTTAAAAATAGTTCATTAATATTGATAATTATTAAAAACATCACTTCCTCTTATATGATCTAAATTGTATTGGTTTCTAAGAAATGCACAACACATCAACATTTGGTTGAAGAGAATAATGAGAAAGGCATTGCTGGATAGCTATCATGAGCTTCACCCACTAAAATATTGTATGGTAAGGAAAAAAATTAAAACTCTTGCTAATATCTCCTCATAGAATGAATAATCGGTAAGTGAAAATATGGAATATAGAGTTGCCTTCTCAACGCTTGTAGAATTTAACATCCTAGCTCTTTTTTTCCTTGAAAGAATGTGTGTTTAAAGAGATTCATTATAGATTGGAGAGCCTAGATAACACATTCTTATAATGTGAAGCAAGGTTATATCTCCCAATTACAAAACATAATACTATCACCAAAATTAATCAATTGGAAGATGATTTGGCATACAAATGAAATTTAAATGGTAAATATATTTTGTTGGCTCCTAGTTCATGACAAATTACTAATAGCTGAAATCTCCACAAGTAAGGCCATCTTGGGCCCTTCCAGATATGCATTGTGTCAAGAAGAACATGAATGAATTTATCATGTATTTCTTGAGTGTGACTCTTCCATCAAAGTTTGGGAAGTGGAATTTAAAGGTTTAGATCATAACATAAGCATACCAAGTTCTTGGAAAAAAAGTTCACAAAATGGAGACTGGTGTACATCTTACAAAGGAACATTAAAAAATAAACAATTATTTAGAATGGTATGGTCAACTTTCCCAAATTTCCCATGCTATAAAATTTGGCTAGGAAGGGATTGTCTAATTTTTCATCATGGGCTAGATATCCCACCCTTTGTGGCAATAAAATCTAGGAGTATGTTCGCTAAAAACAGGATTTCTAAAGGAAAAGATCACAAATCTCATCAATGTTTAAATCTAAATGAAGTGAAATGGTTTTGGAAATTTCAATTATTAGGTAAAAATCTATTCAAACTAGTTTCTAGATCACATTGGTAGCTTTGATAGAGTAGATCTCTAATTTTGAAAATTAGAAGAAGGCTCAATGGTCTCACTTAATATTTTTTGATGGAGTAATGAAGGGGAATCCTAGGGTGGTAGGTGTGTGAAGGTCATTATCGACCCAAGAGAGATAATAAAAGAAGTTTTTTCTTGGGGATTAGGGATCACTTCCAATCATAAAGAAAAGGCATATGCACTTTGAAAAAGGTTTAAAATCACTAAAGGAATAGAAGTGTATTTAATCATTGTTATTGGTGACTCCAATATCATTAATAATCATATGATAACAAAAAAGTACCTATGGACAATTATCTAGCATCAATTCTATATCGAGCTATGCAACTAGAAGGCTCCTTCACAACCATTCAATACTACCATGTCTTGCAAGAACATAATCCCGAGGGAAATTGGTGGGAGATTATGGTTAATGGTGTATTGTCCTACCAGTTTATCCTTGTAACCACCTCCTCCCAGATTTACCCAATTTCACCGGTTTGCTAGGGTAAATATGAGACGAAGAGTTACTATGACATGAACCAACCTCCAAGATTCAGTTGTGGAAGTGGGGTTGACAACTGACACTTCACAAATATCCCTCAAGGTTTACAAGAAACTTAGGGGCCAAAGGACCACCCCAGGTGACCCAAACTTGAGTTAGTCTGCTTTTCATAGACCTAACACCCCAACCGCATGCACAAACCTGCATGAGTGCAGTTGTGACCCTCCAACTGCATGCACAACACTGCCTCCATGCAGTCTTGAGATCTAAACCATACTCTAGACCAACCTCCATACCACTACCTAGAACTTCTCGAGACTTTTCTGAATGATAAGTAACTTAATGACAATGGTAATCATACAAAACTTGAACAAGAACTTGACCTAACCAGGCCTAACCACGATAATCATTTTGTCAAACATATAGTAAAGATGTAACTACAGGTCATGAATGCATATCTGATCATAGGAGTTTTAAACTTACCTGAGAATCACCAAGAAGGTATAATTCCCTCTCATGATAGCTGCAATAACACTTGTTATCCCATGCATTCATTAACCATCAAATACTTATCAAATCCTAAACAAGTCATAGATAGAGTACATTGTAAATCCATGCTTATAACCAACATATAACCTGATTAATAACCATGATAGGACAACATCAAATCACCATAATAACAAGTACAAGTGCTCATAGAATAAAATAGAAAAATAACTCTTATAAACTGATGCAAATGCCAACCAAGTAAGGGACTTCCACATACCACTCGACCATAGAATGGGTTGAACCAAATCTCTCTTCAAACCAGTCACCCCCGTGCGATATTCCAAGCATGAATATGGGATGTGAAGACATAAATAACCAGGGATTCCCGAAGATTAAACTACCTCCACCCTCAGGCTACCATGATCTCGTCAAAATCGATCAAGATATCACAAAGCCCAAAACAATGTTGGATGCATCAGAGTTTATTCACCATTACCTTAAGGAATTTTCCTATATCCACCCACCAGTTGAGGGCTTCCCGGAGATTAAACCACTTCCACCCGCAACCCTTTGAAATTTTCCTAAGACCACCTCACCTGGTTCCAAAACCTTCCAATAATCCAAAGCTCAACCAGAAAATAATCCCATCACACCATGGCTATCTGGAAATGGCAAGGCAAGGCTGAAACCACTGTCAAACCAGGAAAAAACCATGACAATGACAATAAATGAATCAAATACATAATGCATGTACTATGCGTTCACGAACTAGCTAGGGAAATCACACATGAAACCTGTTACCTGCAAATCCTCCTACTGAAGATGCTTGATCCAACCTTTCTTTCTTGTCCTTTGCTTTCCTTAATCTTCCTTTTCCTTCCTTTGCTTGCTTGTTTGCTTTCTCCTCTTGGCGACCTTCTCTCTTTGAAACTAATTCCAAAACCAAATTGACAAAAAGTTGTGAAGTGATCCTCAAAAGCCTTTTTATCATTAAGGCCTCTATTTTCCTTCAATTTTCCTCTCATACAAATTTGTGACCCTTCATTGCCCTTTTCTCCTATTTTCCTTTATTTTCATAAATAAGTGTCAATGAATGCCTCTTTGCCTTTGCCAATTTCCTTAGTCATAATAAATCAAAAGTGAAACCCACTAGGATGTTTTTTCCCAACATTCAATTTGGAATACGTGTCCTATGACCTTGGTCTTATTTTTCCTTTATTAAATTTATTACATGAAATTTTAATCAAAGGCTATTACAAACCCCTCTCCCTTGGGGGAACACCCTCCTCGGTGTTCTATGACACCTATGACTAGGAAAACCGATAAAACCATAAAATACTGCTAGTGGAGCTTTATAACTTAGCTCGATGCAGTATTTACAATAACAACCTGCTAAAAATCCACAACCAACATGAAAAACATGAAAATCATATCACTTATTGGAGCTTCATAACACAACTCATTGCAATATTTACAATAACAACCCTACATATATATGTAAATATACCAAAACTCCTTTGCCTCGACTAGAAAAAAATGAAGGAAACATAACCCACATCTGATCAGCCATCTCAGATGTAGCTTCATTGGGCCAAAGTGCTTTAACTGCACTTTAACTTCCTCAATTGCTCAGTTCCAGAGCATGAGTTTTTTCTATTGCAATATGTACTTAG
Source organism: Pinus taeda (assembly GCA_000404065.3). Lineage (NCBI taxonomy): Eukaryota > Viridiplantae > Streptophyta > Pinopsida > Pinales > Pinaceae > Pinus > Pinus taeda. Next base: position 116,288 of record APFE030480345.1, on the reverse strand, counting down.
GTTCCGACTGGAATCGTCCTTCAGGCTCCACTTGCAATACAGACTAGTCAATCACATGATCAACATCCTTCACATATCTCTCAAGTAATGAAACATGGGAAACATCATGGAATTTAATTGTCAGAGACAATGCAAGTCTATAGGCCACTAGTCCAATCCTCTCAAGGATCTCAAAAGGCCCACAATACCGAGGTGCCACCTTGGCACATGACCCAATCCTCAAGGAGCTCTTCTTGAGCTTAATGCACAAGTACACATGCTCCCCAACTTGAAACTCCTTTAATACCCTGTGCTAATCTGAATAACTCTTTTTCCTATCTTGTGTTACCTTTAGATTCTTCCTAATACCCTGCATTTCCTATTCCATCTCTACCAACATGTCTGGTCCAATCAGTACCATGTTCACTGGATCACTCTAGATGATGGGAGTACTACAACTCCATCCATAAAATTCCTTAAATAAACTCATCTTCAAGGAGTCCTGGTACCTGTTATTGTATGCAAACTCTACCAGTGGAAGATATTCTTCCCACTTCCTCTGCTGGTGTATAACATACATTCTCAACATATCGTTCATAATCTCGTTGACCCTCTCTATCTGTCCATCTGTCTACGGATGATAAGCTGTACTAAAAACCAACTTTATCCCCAAACCTACAAAAAACTCCTTCCAAAATTTGGAAGTGAACTTGGCATCTCTAGCAGATACAATCTTCTTAGGAACACCATGCAATCACACTATCTCCCTGATGAAGACCCGAGCTACCTCACTAGATGAATTAATAGACTTCACTGGAATGGAGTGAGTTACCTTGGTGAACATGTCAACCACAACCATGCTAGAATCATGTTGTCTAGAACTCTCCGACAAACCTGTAATGAAATCCATGGAAATGACTTCCCATTTCCACTCTGGAATCAGAATCGACTGCAATAAACCACTTGGGTGCTTGTACTCTGCTTTTACCTATTGAAAATCCAAACAACTTGCAATGAACTCAACCACCTCTATCTTTAGATTCAGCCAATAGTAGAACTTCTTCACCGCTATCTAGGTGTTATGATATCCCAGGTGACCTAAATACGAATTAATAAGAAATTCCCTCAGGATAAGCTTCTTGAGCTCATTGCTGTTTGACACATAAATCATGTCCCTAAATATCACCAAACCATATGCTGTGAGATAATAATCCACATCCTTATCATTTGTACCCTATTGTTGTAACCTATGCTTAAGCTATTGGTACCTGTCATCCTATTGTCTTGTCTGCAAGATCTGCTCTTGTAAATCTATCCCATATGAACTCATAACTGTGATGTGATTTACCTACACTCTTATGCTAAGAGCATTTGCAACCATTTTATCCTTACCCTTGATGTACATGATCTCGAAGTTAACTCATTGAGCATGGCTAACCATCTACCTTGCATGTTATTTAGATTAGGCTGGTCAAACAAATATGCCAACCCATTGTGATCACTCATCAACGCAAAAATCCTGCCAAGAGGATAATGTCTCCACATATTCAAGGAATGAATTATCATTGCCAACTCAAGATCACGAGTCAAAAAATTCTGCTCGTGCTCATTCAATTTCCTTGAATTGTGGTATACCACCTGTCCCTCTTGCATCAGGACTCCACCAAGTCCTCTCTTGAAGGCACTTGTACACACCACAAACTCTTTGTCTCAATCTGTAATCTTTAGAACTAGAGTGTTTGTAAGCAACTACTTCAACTACTCAAAACTGGCTGCACATTCCTCTGTCCATTCAAACTTTTTTCCTTTTCTCTATAAAAATTTAATAGGATAGGATATTCATGAGAAGTTCTTCATGAACCTCCTTTAATAACCCGCTAACCTCATGAATGTTATTACCTCATCCACATTCCTAGGAGCTTCCCATTCCATGATAGATTTGATCTTTTCCGATTCCACTATTATACCCTCATTGGAAACAACATGCCTCAAGTAATCAAATTATGTTTGAAATAAACTAAACTTACTAAGCTTGGCATACAATTTATGCTCTCTCAAAAATCTTAACATTGTTGCTAGGTGTTCTGCATGCTTTTCCTCATTCTTAGAATATATCAATATGTCATCAATGAATACTATCACAAACTTGTCCATATAAGGATGCACCACACTATTCATCAAACACAAGTAACTGGAGCATTAGTCAAACCAAAAGGAACCACAACAAACTTATAATGCCCATACCTGGTCCATAAAGTAGTCTTGTAGACGTCCTCTTCTTTGATGCATACTTGATGATATCATGATCTCAGATCAATCTTCGAGAACGCTATTGCTCCCTTCAACTGATCAAACAAATCATCCACCCTCGATAATTGGTACCTATTCTTGATCGTCACCTTGTTCAGTTGCCTATAATCAATGCACAACCTAAGAGTATTGTCCTTCTTCTTGAAAAACAACACTGGTGCACCCCAAGATGACACACTTGGCCTAATCTATCCCTTGTCAAGCATTTCCTTCAACTACAACTTCAGTTCCACTAACTCTAGAGTGCTCTTCCTATAAGGTGCCTTTGATGTCACCCGTGGTACTAACTTAATAGAGAAATCCACTTTCTTATGAGGATACAACTCTGAAATATCTGTTGGAAATGCATTCTAAAACTGCTGCAAAACTAGATACCTCTTTGAAGACTTTTGCATCCTCAATGTTTTTAGCTTTATTATTGGAAACATGCACTGCGAACAATACACACCCTTTCCTGTGACCTTGCCTTGCCTGCATAGTTGTAACCATTCTCACCGATGTAGGCTTCTTCTTACCATATAAGATTCTCTTCTCTCCATCATCATCCAAGCACTTGATAGCCTTCTCACAATGATCCACCTTAGTCCTGTGAATATACAACCAATCCATTCCTAGAAGCATACTTTACGATCCCAATGGAAGTACATTTAGATGTGCTTATGTAGGCATGCCATTAAGCTCAAATGCACAAGCTCTTACCCAATGATGAAACTTATGTAGGCATGCCATTAAGCTCAAATGCACAAGCTCTTACCTAATGATGAAATTTATTCTTAGTACCTATAGCCAACTGCACCAACCAAGACTTTGTATGCACTTCTTTTCTCAAACCACACTTATCCACGAGGTTAGGATTAACATAACTATAATTAGATCCAGGTCAATCAAAATAGAAACAACTCGACCACAAAGCTTACCTTCCATGTTAATAATGGATTTGTGGTGATCCGCCTGCTTGTTATCAAATGCTGCATAGATCCAAGGAATGCTTTGGCCCACATCCCCAACTATTTCCTCCTCGTACTTACTGTAGATCTGAGGTCTGCCACCCTGATACAATGGACAATCCTTCTTGCGATGATCTTTTCCACATATCCAGCACTGCAATTGTTCTATGCCACTATCCTTATTCTACTGCTCTCTAGGCTAAGGTCCATTTCCCTTATTAAACTTCTTGTAAGGAGCAACATTTTCCTTCTCACCCGCATCCTGAGGTATTCCCCACTTCGGTGGCCACTTTCCTTTATTCTTGTCATTCCCTTTCCAACCCTGCTTAGAGTCAATATTATGCTTCGATTGCTCATAATAGTGCTTCAACTTCCCGATGTCTTCTTCCAACGACTGAGGCTCAACAAACTCAATCTAATCCTTGAATGCTACTGGCAGTCCACTGATGAACCTTTGAAATTTTGTCTTCTCATCCTTGAGGTAAGGCACATACATCAACAACTCTAAGAACTTAGTCGCGAACTCCTCATCTGTCATAGATCCCATCTTTAGCTTGTATAACTCCTTGGCCTTTCCGTCATAGTACCGCTTTGACAAGTACTTCTTCCTTAAGAGTCTCTTGAATTCATGCCAACTCAACTTATCTATCCTAATGTCGATGGCACGCTTAACATATTCCCACCAGATGTCTACCTTTCCTTTGAGACTAAAAGTAGCTATATTCACTGTCATGTTCTCTGTATAATCATGCAACTCAAATAACTTTTTCATTCCAAGCAACCATGATTCTACATTTGATCCGAATGGAAAATGGCATCCAACAATGGTATTCATCTACCCATTGTATTCAGTCACCCATGGAATTTACCCATGGTATTGTAAGTGACATCCAACCATGGTATTCATCCACCCATGGAATTTACTCATGATATTGTAAGTGACAGCCACCCATGGTACTCATTCACCCATGGTATTGTAAGTGGCATCGACCCTTTGTATTCATCCTCCCATGGTATTAATCCACTCATGAAATTTACCCATGGTATTGTAAGTGACATCCACCCATGGTATTTATTCACCCATGGTATTTACCCACCCATGGAATTTACTTGTGGTATTGTGACAAAAAAAGGCTATAAGTAACAAGTCACATTTTTTAAAAGGACATATTGTCCACCAAAATATAGCCTTTACAGTTATTATCTGTTTTAATAATAAAAAAAATATGATTTTTTTTATTATGTGTTCTCCTATTTTCTTTTGGAATTTCAATTTTCAAATCTTGGAGGATCCTCCTCAAGATCCATTTCAATCTTTTAGATCTTGGGGGCCTCCCCCCCAAGATCTGGATCAGTGGTATCAGAGCTAGGTTAGGGTTCTATAGGAATGAGGGTTTTACGCATATTTCAATTTCAAATTTTTGCAACAATATTCAACAAACTTCATGCACGTGCAACGACCTCCATGGAGCATTTTCTTGGAAAGAGAAATATATAATATATATAAATATTATATAAATATATAATTATATATATATATATATATATATATATATATATATATTTTTTTTTTTTTTTTTTTTTTTTTTTTTTTTTTTCTAATTTTTTTTTCAAGATTTTTTTTGGGCGGTGAGTTTGCATATCAGATCTGAAAATTTTGGTGCAAAATTTACTAAAATAAATAACAGATCTGGATTCCGTGCAAAACAATATTCAAATTAAAAAAGAAATCGACCGAATTGGAGTCCAGATGAGGGAGATATCGTTGATTTAAAATCAACTATGTTGCAGAATTTTTTCCGATGACAATTCATGGATGGAGGCTCTCCTATCATTTTTTACATGTTTTATACATAATTTCAGAAAAGTAATTGTAGATTTGAGCTCCTTTCGAAAATTCACCCAATTTAAAAAAAAAAATTGGTCGAATCGGAGTTTGGATGAGGGAGATATCGCTGACTTAAAATCAACTAATTTTTTTTCCCAAAACTTTTGTGATGGCGAGATAGTTACAACGTGAGTCTAAGTTTCCAGAGTGTCCAGGTAGGGATATCAATCACATGGGAAGATGCAGAATGGTCATTCTATTTCCAAAAATAGGTTATAACAAATATTTCAAGTTATATTGATTGAGTTATGCCCATTTTATATCTAGAGCAACATTCAAAGCGGGTTCCCTTTGGAGATGTGTCCTCCCACCCCAATTTAGTAGGCACATGCTTCACATTCATTAGTTTCAACATAGCAACATCCGACTTGGGTTCTTTGGAGATGTGCCCTCCCACTCCAGGTTATTTAGGCACCTACCACTTCATCAACATTCAACATCACGGTTATGAGTCAACCACACAAAATCCTTGTCATAAAAGTCCATTTGCTAGGGTGCACCCTCTTAGTATCACAGTTGGTCACAAGCATTACAGGGTATCTCTATCCCCAGATATTCATTTTTCATGGTTATGGGTTATCCACAAACCCACACTTCATCGAATTCGATTTTCTAGGCCGCACACTATTAGTATCACAGTTGGTCACAAACATTACAGGGTATCTCTACCGTTAGATCTTCATTTGTCATGGTTATGGGTCATCCAGAAACCCACACTTTATCGAAGTCCAATCGGTAGGCGGCAAATTGTCAATATCATAGTTGGTCATAAGAATTACAGGGTATCTCTATCCTCGGATCTCTGTTCATCACGGTTATAGGTTAACCACACAAAACCCTTCTCTTCAGTGGCTCTTCATATTCAACAAAGACTTCCCAGGAGTGAGTTTCACACAATGGGGACCATTGCTTCTTAAGGAGGGAGCGATGATCCGAATGGAAAATTGCATCCACCCATGGTATTCATCCACCCATAGTTATATTCATTCACCCATGGAATTTACTTGTGGTATTGTGAAAAAATGGTTGTAAGTAACAAGTTACATTTTGTAAAAGGACAAATTGTCTACCACAATGTAGCCTTTACAGTTATTATATGTTTTAATATATATATATATATATAATATATATATATATATAATATATATATATAATATATATATTATAATATATATATAATATAATACTATATATATCTATCTATATATATATATATATAATAAGATTATGGTTTGTTATTGTGTGTTCTCCTATTTTCTCTGGCATTCAATTTTTAGATCTTGGGTTCCCCCAAATCCATTTCAATCTTTTATTCGGGGGCCTCCCCAAGATATGGATCAACATCTTCTGACTTCTCATCTCTCCATTGAATGTAGGTGGCTTGGATTTCTTGAACTCATCTGGAAAGTATCTCATCTCACTCCTCCTGTAAGGATGATAACCATGATGACCATGATGCTTTTCCGAACCAGATCTAAAATAGAACCCATAGCCACTGCCTCTCTTGTCAGGTGTATCCAAGAAAATACCATCTCTGACTGTGACATCCCCGTCCAACCCGTGCCTTGATCGAGATCTGTTACCATATGCCCCATTATTTCCATCCTCCTGTCCATAACTGATCCGTGGTTGTCCCTATCTTTGCAAATCTCACAAACTCTGAAGGATAACTGCATTAAATTTTACTTGTTTTTCCTAAGCCCTATAAATTATTTCCCGTGACTGAATGATCCTGTCATTATCTGCCTTGTAACTTCTGATTTCTGCCTTTAAACTTCTCAAGGTATCTGCTATGTCAGGAGAATACTCATATCTTTTTTGCTCGTATGATCCATAAGGAGAATCTCGTGAACTATAATCCAACATTCTACTAGTCAACTTTGATCCTCTTCTTCTTCCTGTGAACATACCATGTTCGATAACCAAATATAAACACAATACGCATACCTCAGTGAAGTTAAGGGTAGGCTATATCGTCTACAAAATCAATCCATATTAGAACGATACATATATGTGCATAATGACATTGACACATCAATCCATATTAGTACGATACATATATATACATAATGACATCGACACATCAATCCATATTAGTACGATACATATATATACATAATGACATCGACACATTAATCATCATACATGACAACACAAGACTGTAACACTAACCACGTACATGTTAACCATAGTCACTATCATGCATGCATAAAAACCACATAAACACTGACATGCATGTATGACATGTGAAAATTCAAGAATCCCACCCGAATTACCTACTACAACAACTGATGATATTACTCCTATTTGATAAATTCCTTTAAATGAATTACTTGCAGTTTCCTCGGAAAATATCGTAATACATACACTACAGTGTTCACTTAAATTATATGCGGAAACAAGAGACTGAGCAAGAAAGAAAATACAACACAAATGACATCGATATTTTTGGACAAATGTCCCTAGAAAAACCCAATGCGGGAAAATTAGTGCAGCAGATATGAGGGTTTTATTATTATGCAGGAGAAAATCTGAGTACAATTATTGGATGCTCAACTAGCAATCCGATATAGAGAGAATTTTGACAAAATGAATGGTGAAATGATCTCACCTTGTCATTGGGAGAATCTGAGTCTGATCAAGTTGCACTGGAGCCTTTGCGTATTCTTTGCACATAACTACATCACTCCTACACAGTCCCTGCATCACCCTTGTTGGGTATCACGTCGCTTTTCTCTGAACCCTTTATTGGATGGATAATACAAATCTCTACCTCCCGGTCTCACAACCCAGCTTCTGGCTACTGAAACTCAATTTCCTAAGCAAGAATTAGATTTTCCTCTAAGGCCTGCACTGCCACTATGTCAGATCTGCGTGGCCTAGCATTTGTCTCTCTCTAGACATCATTCTGTCCTCTCTCTACCTCATACTCTTCGGCCCAAGAAAACTTCCTTCTTCCAGATACTCACTGCTAGAAATCTACTCGATCAAAATTTCCACCTGAAAAATTCTCACTTCAGAAATTCGATCTTGATAAATTTGATCTCTTGATATCTCGACGTGTTTTCCAAATGACCCTCAAGCTCCCCTAAATAATCTTCTTGTTGCCATTCAATGACCTAGATTAAAAGCTAATCAATGACTAAGATCATTTTAGCTTGATCATCGTTCTTCTAGAAGTTCCACCCACAATTAGATTAATACCCATTAATATTTTTAATTTCCTAAGTTTAGACTTAGGGTCCCACTAAAAAATATTAATTATTATATAAAATTGTCTCTGGCTAGAATTTCCCAAAACGCTTTTTGGGTTCTTTGGAATACATGTGCCCAAGCCTCTTTACAAATTTTCAGGCTTATAACACATCCGATGCTACCATAAATCAACACTTCCTCTAAGCGAGGAATGTGCTCTAGCAATATACGTTGCTACATACTTCTATGACTCTAAAGCATCGTCCTCTGTGCTGCTAATCTCTGACATGATGTCCACCAACTACTACGCTGCTACTGTAACTATATTGTTGCTAACATTGCCACTGTCAACGCTGCATCCGTACTACAACTCCCTCTCAAGTGTTACATCTGTGCTGCTGCTAGCACTACCATTGCCAACTGCCACTTCACTGCAAACTGTCGCTGCTACTCTATCAACAACAGAAAAACATCCAAAATTACTAAGCTAATTGTGTTCAGTATGATACCACATGAATTATGAATCCTGACTGCTGCTATTCTCTACACTAACCCTCTGAATATACTGCACTGCTTCTGACCTCTACTCTGTGCCTTCTGCACCACTGCCAACTCTGCTCTGTTCTGTTCAGTATCTGGCACTCCTAGCCCCTGCAACTATCTCCCTAACACTCCTTGGCACCATCCGACACTAGTCCATCCTGCTACTCCTGATCTGGGCTCCCGTAGCAAGGTATTGATTCGAGAGGTGGACTCCTCAAGGATCCTTCCCATCTGTATATCATTCGAACTACATCGCCAAATCAGCCCACCTCCCTCCTGGAGGTATCTCAGTTGTCATGCCAAACTCCTCCTCTTCAATCTTCATGGGCGCAACCTTCAGATTGTGTTTCTCATCCTTGTCCTTCTTCTTGAGAGGACATTGAGTAGCGTAGTGACCCATCTCACCACACCTGAAACACTTAATCTTCGAAACACCTTTCTTATGTCTCCGCTACTCTTGTTGTCCTTTCGATGCAAGGGCTACATTATCCTCCTCCTCCTTGGGTTTTGACCCATTGTCGCTATTTCTGTCAAGTTTTACCTTGACTAAGCCTCTCCTCAACTCCTCTTGTTTTAGAGCGGCCCACATCTCATCCCAATTCGGTAATGTTGCTTTGCTTAGGATACTTCGGACAAAGACTTGCCACTCATTTGAGATAGAATTGAGGGCCAGTCTAACCAACTCTGAATCCTGAGGTGTATGCCCCATAAACAGACAACTCATCACAGGTCTCCTTCAACTTTTTGAGGAATGGATCCATATGCTCCCCCTTCTGCATCTGAGTAGATCTTAGATTCTGCTCCAAGTACATATTTTGGTGCTCAGAAGATCTTTGATATAGCATTTCCAAGGCATCCCACATCTCCTTAGCAATCCCTTTTCTAGTGACATGACACACTCCATGATCCTTCACTCCATCAAGGATCATCCTCTTTTCATTTTCCATTTCTGATCTATAATTCTTCAATGGATCTGCATCTACAAGGACAACCAACACCCTGTTGAAGTATTTCTTGAGGGCATGCTCATCTAGAAGGAATGACATTCTCGCCTTCCAGATGACATAGTTGGATGCTTCGTCCAACCTGTCCTGATCCCTCAAGCCACTAGTTTCCATTTTTGCCAAAAAATAGAAAGTCGAATAACCCCCTCTCTCTTCTGGGATAGCCTACACACTCCCTTGCTACTGCTCATCTCTAGAGAAATTGAATTCCTTGGCTAGGAATTCTCTAAGGAAGAAATTCCCTTAGTCATGCTTCTCCCCTTTCTTCTGATGATTTTCTGCCCAACAAACTGCCTACAAAAAAATCTGTGTCCCACTAGCTCTTGTCATGATGAGGCTTCAACGCTACTTCCTCTACCCCAACAAAAATTCAATCTAGAAGCCCTTCTCTCTGTTGACTCTCTCAGAGAGAGACTGCCTCGAAATTTTAGCCCTTCGGCTAAAAACTGCACAAACCCTCTGGTGTTTCGAACTGCTACCTCCAATAGCTTTTCGATTTCCCTCTTTTTCTCAGCGTTGGATCTACCAAATTTGCTCTTCTTGCCTCACCTGCACCTATGATACCATGTGAAATTCGAGAATCCCACCAGAATCACCTACTGTAGCAACTGATGATATTACTCTTATTTGATAAATTCCTTTAAACAAATTACTTACAGTTTCCTTCGACAAATATCGTAATACATACACTGCAGCCTTCAGTTATATTATATGTGGAAACAAGAGACTGGGCAAGAAATAAAATACAAATGATACCAAGATTTTTGGACAAATGTGCCCAGAAAAACCCAATGCGAGAAAATCGGTGCAAGAGATTTGAGGGTTTTATTATTCTGCAGGAGAAAATTTGAGTACAATTCTTGGATGCTCAACTAGCAATCTGATACAGAGAGAATCTGGACAAAATGAATGGTGAAATGATCTCACCTTGTCACTACAAGAATATGAGTCTAATCACACTGAACTGGAGCCTCTGCGTATCCTCTATGTAGCCTTTGTGCAGAACTGCATCACTCCTACACAGTTCTCGCGTCACCTCTACTAGGTATCACACAGCTTCTTCTCTGGACCCTCTGCTGGCTGGGAAATATGAAACTCTGCCTCCCGGTCTCACACCCTGGCTCCCAACTACTGAAACCCAATTTTCTCAGCAGGAATTTGATTTCCCTCTAAGGCCTGCATTGCCACTGTGTTAGCTCTACGCAAGCCAGTGTCTGCCTTTCTCTAGATGTCGTTCTACCCTCTCTCTCCCTCGTACTCTCTGGACTAGGAAAAATTTCTTCTTCCGAATACTCACTGCCCCTCACTGTAAGAAATCTACTTGATCAGAATTTCCTCTTGATAAATTCTCACTTTAGAAATTTGATCTCCTAATCTCTCGATGTTTTTTCCAAATGACCCTCAAGCTCCCTTAAATAATCTTCTCGTTGACATTCAACGACCCAGATTAAAAGCTAATCAATGGCTAAGATCATTTTAGCTTGATCCTCGTCTTCTTCTAGAAGTTACACACACAATTAGATTAATACCCATTAATATTTTAAATTTCCTAAGTTTAGACTTAGGGTTCCATTAAAAAATATTAATTATTTCAATAAAATTGTCTTTGGGTTGAATTTCCCAAAACGTTGTCTGGGTTTTTTGGAATACATGTACCCAAGCCCCTTTGCAAATTTTGAGGCTTAGAGAACATCCAATGCTACCAGAAATCAACATGACAATCACTTTTACCCCAAGGTCCAGTGCTACAACCTCGCTCTAATACCACCCTGTAACCTCCTCCTCACACATTTACCCAATTTCACCAGCCTGCTAGGGTAAACATGAGACGAAGAGTTACTATGACATGGATCAACCTCCAAGCTTTAGTTATGGAAGTGGGGTAAACAACTGACACCTCACAAACATCCCTCAAGGTTTACAAGACACTCATGGGCCAAAGGACCACCCCAGGTGACTCAACTCTGAGCTAGACTATTTTTCACTGACCTAACACCTTGACCACATGAACAATCCTGCATGAGTGTGGTTGTGACCCTCCAACTGCATGCACAATGTTGCCTCCATGAGGTTGCATCCCAAATTCTCCAGTTCAGAGGGTGCAGTCCTGAGATATGAGCCACGATTCTAAGCCAACCTCTAGACTATTGCCCTGAACTTCCTAAGACTTTCCAGAATGACAAGTAACTCAATGACAATGTTAATCATACAAAACTTGAATAAGAACTTGACCTAACCAGGCCTAGGAATGATAGTTATTTCATCAAACATATGGTAATCATGTAGACTACAGGTCATGAATGCATATCTGATCATACGAGTCTGAAAATTATTTGAGAATCACCAAGAAGGTCTAATGCCCTCTCATAATAGCTGCAATAACACTTGTTAGACCATGCATTAATTAACCCTCATATACTTATCAAATCCTGAACAAGTATTAGCTAAAGTACATTGCAAATCCATGTTTATAACCAGATTAATAACCGTGGTTGAACAACCATCAAATCACCATAATAACAAGTATAAGTGCTCATAGAATACAATAGGAAAATAACTCTTATTAACTTATGTAAAATCCAACCAAGTCAAGGACTTCCACGCACCACTTGACCATAGAGGGCTGAACCAGATTTCTCTTTCAGCCAATCACCCCCATGCCATATTCCAAGCATGAAGGTGGGGTCTCAAGACATAAAAAACCAAGGCTTCCCGAAGATTAAACTACCTCCACCCTTAGGCTGCAACGATCTCGCCAAAACCGATCAAGAGATCACAAAGCTCAAAACAAGCTTGGATGCCGCAGAGTTTCTTCACCGTTACCTTGAGGAATTTTCCTATCTCCACCCACCTATTGAGGGATTCCTAGAAATTAAACCACCTCCACTCCCAACCCTTGGGGAAATTTTCCTAAGACTACCTCACCTGGTTCCAAAACATTTTGGAAATCCAAAGCTCAACTAGAAAAGAATCCCATCAAGCCATGGCTATCCGAAAATGGTGAGGAAAGGATGAAACCGTTGTCAAACCAAGAAAAACCCATGCCAATGACAAAAAATGAACCAAATACACAATGCATGTAACATGCATTCACAAACCAACTAGGGAATTCACACATGCAAAATGATACCTGCAAATCCTCTAGCTGAAGCTGCTTGATCCAACCTTCCTTGCTTGTCCTTTACATTCCTTGTCCTTCCTTTACCTTCCTTTGATTGCTTTCTCCTCTTGGTGATCTTATCTCTCTGAAACTAATTCCAAAACCAAACTGACAAAAAGCTATGAACAGATCCTTAGAAGCCTTTTTATCATTAAGGCCTCTATTTTTCTTCAATTTTCCTCTCATGCAAATTTGTGACCCTTCATCTCTCTTTTCTCCTATTTTCCTTTATTTTCATAAATAAACCCAATTAATGCCTCTTTTCCTTTCCCAAGGCCTTTTCCAATTTACTTAGCCATAATACCACTAGGATGTTTTTTTCCCAACATTCAACTTGGAATACATATCCTATGACTTTAGTCTTATTTTGCCTTTATTAACTTTATTACGTGAACATTTAACCCGGGGCTGTTACAATTTCCTAGCTAATATGCAATACTTTGATACATACTTTGTTGTTACTTGGACATTTGGCAAGTACCAATAGATTCCTAAGACATCACGTGACATTTAATCTCACACATCACCTCAAATGCTTGAACATTAACGAGAAGCAATGGGACTCCTGTGCCCACATGCCACTAACTTTTCTCTTGCATACATTTGTTTTGCCTCCCATTATGAATCCATCTTGTTGTGGGATAACAAAATTTAATTTTGATAGGTGTAAAGGGTTTATGCATCTCTCTAGCTCGAAATTCCTTTCTTATATTCTACAATTTACTTCTTGTGTTGTGGACTTAATAGACGAGTCAATTCCTTGGTGAAGAATTAGATATTGGATTTCGGGAGGGACTTGGGATGATTGAGTTCTTATTGGTCATGAACTGAATTGGGACACTAAAAGGTACCTCGAATTCTATATTTAGTGCTAGATAAGACATCAAGGTATGTAAGGGTTGAGGAACATGAAGGTTCCCATTCACAAGGTTCAAAAATGACTGATAGCAGGTAACTTTTCTTCAGGGAAACATATGGACTTGAGAGAATTTAGAAAATTAAAAGAGATCTAAAAAGCCACACAAAGCATATTCATTGCAATAGAGCATCTCTCTTTAATTTGGTAACGAAGACCCATGAATTTGAGAGCCTATCACAACACAAGTTATCAATTATGGGGTCTTTAAGAACTGCTAGTGGTAGAAGCTGAAAGTAGTTGCCTTTGGAATTTGACACTAAATGTTCATAAGGGAGACCACTCAATGGATTCAAATCTATGAATCTCAACAATCTCATATAGAGAAGGGCTTAAAGAGGAATAAATTGTGCATTAGTTTGACGAAGAAATGGAACTTACGAGCTAGGAGCTTGAACAAGAAAGTATAGGATTAGAAGATATTGATAGTTGTTATGAAAATCACTCAATTAAATGTTTTTTAGGACTCTAAGTATATTAGGCATTGACGATATAATTTACACTATAAAGAAGTTTTGGGTAATCTTGCATAAGGACAAGGTCATTTTTTGTTTTGGGTTTGTATTAGGATTTTTTTTTTTAGGTTATGCAATTGACATTTTAGACACAATGGACTTTTATTGGGATATACTCTCTACTGAACATTCATTTCAATGTTTTACTAGTACAAATATTCCCAATTATTGTTAAAAGAAAATTATTTACATAGTTAGTTGTGATAAAAATTAATCTGCGATGAATTAATAACCAATGTTTTTTTTTTTAATTAATTAATTAATTTTCCCTCTAAGTGGTTCGTGGATCGTAGAGATTGGTGACCGCTACATTAAATGAATATCTGTACTAGGCAAATCCACTTAAAGGGATCACTTCCTATGGGCTCAACCACAAAGCCTAACCCGAGGGTGTTGATAGAATTGAACTCGTGACATCTCAATAACAAAGGTGCTTTAATGATAAGGACTCAACCAATTGAGCTAAACCTCAACATTGATTAATAACTAATAATTAATAATTAACTTAGTATAATAAGATTAAATCCATTGTATAATATATAAAGATAGCTCAATACATGAAGATACTTAATAGTTAACTTGAGATATTAAGATTATATTATTGTATAATATATAAAGATAAATCAATACGCAAGGATTTGTTTGTAGGTATATTTAGTAGGTTAAAACTAATATCATCATCATGGTATATTTGTTAAGTGATACAAGAGTAAAAGATGTTTATGTCTCTCTGTGAATAAGTACCTACTTAGATCCATCTTAACTTCAGATCTACCAAACAACGAGAATGATCAATTCTCTTTTCACTCTAAACGAGGTTTGCACCTCAAGGGATTTGATCCCTCTCGGTGCTTGTTAAATCCAAGTTAAGATGGATCCAAACTAGTTTAATTATTAGTTATTAGTTATAATTATAATTATAATTATTAATTTTATGTTTTTACTTTATTTTATTTTTAGTTTTCATTTTATGTAATTTGAACCAGTCAAATAAATGTTTTATTGATAATTATAATTATAACTATAATAATTATAATTATTATTTACTTTTATTTTATGTAATTTTACTGAGTCAAAATGTTAAAGAGGGCATTACATTACAACATTACTACCATACTAGGTTGGACAACATCTCTCGGCGCAATTAGGGGTATATTTCTTATGTAGATTCTAGCTTAAGGTGTGATTATTTCTAAAGAAATTTCATTAACACAATTGTGTTTACGAGTAACAATTAAAGTTGCATAACAAATGACATTTAAGCATCATTAAGATGAGAAATCAAGATTAGCAATTATATTTGTGACAAAAGTTTAAAACTAGCTTGTTTGTTAAATATCAAAAGGATATAGAATGTTGAAAATTCTAAACATGTTATTAATATAATAAATCGAAACCTTAAAATCCATATATATAATGATTATAGACATCAAAATCCATAGCAAAAACATTTAAAATCATTATAACCATAAGTTAAAATAAATTAATATGTTTTGTAACAAATATTTGGAATTAATCTTTATGTTGAGATATAAAAAATGATCTTATCATCAATGATAGAGTAAATTGGAACTTCAAACCTATATATATGATAATAATTATTTGTAATTTTTTTCCCGTGGAAAAAGTCGTAATTTTATTCATAAGATAAAATTACATTTTGTAAATGCAGAAGCATATGCAATAATATTGATTCGGTTTTTGCAGAAACCAAAAGAATAAATAAAAGGAAGTGAAAAACTATACTTTTCTCCCTTTTTCTCCACTTTTTGCCACCCCCCAGAGTTGGGGGTGATGGTTACTATGGAGAGCTGATTTTCTATTATAGTTGTGGGAGATTCCTTGTCCAACTCAGATCCTTTAGATCCATGAGTTCTCTTGTTGCCAAATATTTCCTTTCCTGTTATTTGGAGGTCTTGGTTTTGTAGAGGGTTGTTGGGAGCTTCCTCTTTCTTTTGCGCATTGGGCTGGATTTCTTGCTCATCCTTTTCTATTTTGAAGTCTGTGGTGTCTGGTACGTCTTCTTCATCCAATGGCACTGTGTTTTGCCATCCTTTAGGCTTCCTCTGTTGTTGCTTGTTTCGAATCGGGGTTCTTACCTATGGACAAGCGCTGAGAAGGTGGCTTGTTTGTACACATCCTCGACATCAAAATGATGTGTTTTCATAATCCAACGATTGTAGCCACTGTGTGTTGTTAAAATTCAGTATTATACTTTCTGGTAATCCCCGACTGAGATCTACTTCGACACATATTCTGGCGAAGGTAAAAATTCCCTTTGCCATTATGTTGTCGTCAATCTTTAAAAATTTCCCTAGGGCGTTCGCTATGGCTATTAAAATCTTGTGATTCCAGAAGTGTAATGGGAGGTTATGCAACCTAACCCATACTGGTATCTTTGATACCACCATTGTATTGGCGTCGAAATCTGGAAACCATGGAGTGATGTAGAGCCCTGTGTTTCCCTAGAACCATGGCCCCTTATTAAGGATGTGTTCCTTTTCCTGTTCAGTGTTGAATCTTACTATAAAAAACCCCTTAGGGCATAAGTAGATTTCACAGTTTGATGTCCAGGTGGTATGGATCCAGTGGTGCAGATCACTTGATTTGGGCCAGTAACCATTGAATCTACAGATAACAGAGTGAGAAAATAGATTTGAGTATAAATCCTTTACCTCAGGAATTTCAATGGTGAGAGTAGGATTCTCAGGTTTTTGTTCGACTATGTAGGGCCCAGGAAGAACATGGTTTGTTGCTAGATTGACTTTTACTTTCCCTTTACCCTTCACAGTGTCCTTGAAGGAGCTTGTGTTCTTTGAGCTTTGATTCTTTGAGTTGGTTCCAAAACATCCACCTCGCAGACGAAAGTTAATGATGATAGTCGAGTCTGTGGTGATGTTGTATTCCTAAAGGGCGTGGTTGTCTTGTAAGCTGTGCGCCCTATAGATCAGATTTTGCCCCTGTTCTGGTATGCTAAGAAGGTTCTGTATTTCATTCTGTAGTTCCTGGATGTCGCCGCCCCTCCATAACCTCAAGCAATAAGTCCTACCTTCCAGTGCTTTTATGAAGAGCTGTGTGAGATTTTCCTCTCTAAGGTTTGAGCCCAACTAAGGTTGCCCCAGTTATATTGCCTGGATCATCTCATTTCCAAACCCAATATCATCGCCATTCAACCGGATTTCCTCTGCGGTTTTGGCCCTGGTGTCAGGATTGTGGGGTATCCTAATTTGCCCCCAGATCTGGATTTTATGAAGGCTTCTACTTCATGTGAGGGCCTGATCTGGTGGTTCAATAACAGATCTGGGCAGCTGTCTGTCCTCCGTGGTTAGGTTGCTCGATCTAGATTTGTGGATTGGCCTTGCAAAGACACCTTGGGCAAGTTCGAGTATACAGGGTGGATACATAAAATACAATCTGACCCTTACCGCAAAAATGATGTCATGAAGTCTGCTTGATCCAGTCCCATTAGCGCACAGGTATCCCTTCTGCAACCTGGTTGCCTTAGAGATCTGAAAACTTGGATCTGGGCTATTTCCCTTGCCGGGCTCCTTAACAGCTACCATCCGGTGCTTGTTGATGAACTTATAGAAGGCCAAACCAGATTGGCTTCCTGTTGAGAGGTCCTTGCTTTGAGAAATTTGCATGCAACCAGTCGAAAGGTCGCTGGGGTTTCCTTTTTTGCCGGGGTTCTTGGTTGGATCGCTCAGGAGGATCGGCATGCTGGTTACCGAGGTCGTGCCCAGGAGGTCATTCACGAGAGCGATGATGGATTCTACAACAAAGAAACCCTTTCTTGTGTCGCGCTGAGACAGTGAAACCGCCATGGTTGCTCTCTCGCCATTCATATATATATCGCAGCCGAAGATAGCTCTGTCCTTTGTAGGCAGAGTTGAGAAAGGATGATGATCCTTGAGCAGAGAAGAGTGTAGAGCTCGTTCACCGCATCTTGGCCCTGTTAATAGATCAGAACCCTGTAAAAATTCGCTAGGAGGAAAGGACCCACATATCAGCAAAACCCCAGCCTCCGTCACATTCCCAGATCTTCCCTCATCCAAACAGAGAAGTCCAGATTCACAAAAAGTTGCAGGGCCATAAACCCTCACCTCTCTGCAATCGCCAGAAATCACCATCTTCCCCTGATAATTATTTGTAATTATATATATTAAAAAACATATATTTTTATTATTTACATCACCTTAATAGTAATTTGGTACATCACATATACATAATTTTAAAATACTTATCTATAAATAATATTAATTATAAACAATAATTTTTCATTATTAATTACATTTACATTTTTTCATAACTTATTCAATTACTTTTATATATAACATTTTAATAATGGGACTTGAGGTTTGATGTTGCATATCTCCTCAAAACTATTGCTGCAACATGCTGATAACTAGTTGTTGAATTAGAAGGATTATCCTCGGATATGGCAGAGACAAAACGACGAACTGGCTGGGGTTAGGGTTTCGATCGAACTCTGCAGCCTTCTCAGCATCTACTACCATCTGCATATGCACCTGCTCCTCATCGCCCTCTCGTACACAAGCCTCGTAACTCACCCTCTGTCCCCGTTGCGCTGTTACGGTCATCACTTCATACTTACCGCTTTGTTTTTACCCTCACCCTCCTTGACTCTACCCTGCCCGATACCCGGTCACTACAACGACATGCATCCTTGGTTTCTGAAGGCAGTTGGTGCGGGAAAATAGTGATGGGTATGGAGGACCTAGTAGACTACTTGGAAGACCCACTAGTGGGTACCTCCATCTGGACATCTCCCCAGGTAAACCCAACAAGCAACTACCCTTATTGTTGTGATTTATCTGACTCCGTTGCCTCGCTACCCTCGATCTCAGGGCCTTCATGCTCAGTGGCTACACTCTCAGAGGATTCCCCCTCCATACCAGACCTCACTGCTCAACCCTTGTCTCCATCTAACCTAAATTTCGTGGATCAAACCCTGGAACCCAGCGTGGGCATCTCCTTTGAGGGTATCTCTTCTTTCCCTTCCTCCGCCGGTTACCATGCCCTTTCGGCAACGATCTCCAATGATCCTGCTGCTTTTGATTCAGGGCATCCTGTGCCACCCCCATTGCCCCCCCCATCTAGAAATATTACTGAGATCCCCACCATTTTAGGAGTCTTCCCTTCTGAACCCCTTTTGGATGTCCCTGCACCTGAGTCTAACCCTACCCAAGGCATCCGTCAAAATTACACACCTGATGAAGGAACCCGGAAAGCGAAGAAACAAAGGGTCCTGAAACCAAAGGCTTTGGAGGTATTCCTGAGTTTAGGCGAGGATTTCTAGTGGAGCGAGGCAATGGACACAAGCGAACGCATGTTGGTTGGAAGAGTCAGGGGCCGGTCCTACAGCGCCACTAGATTGAAGCAGTGGGCGACGGAGGTTTGGGGGCATCATCTGGCTGGACCACCAGTGGTACAAACCTTTGTTAGAGGATGGTTTGCACTTCGCTCCGCCAAGGCAGAGCACACCAAATGGGTACTTTTAGTGGTCTGGCATATTGAACAAGCACGGGTGCTCCTTCGAAGGTGGACGCCACTTTTCGACCCAGAAAGAGAACAACTTGGAGCAAGCCCACTCTGGGTCAGACTACCTCGCCTACCACTACAGTTTTGGTCAGAGGACATCTTTAGGCATATAGGGAACTCCTTGGGAACTTACTTGGAGTATGATAAATCCTACCTTTCGACAGGAAGGATGGCTTATGCAAGAATTTTCGTTCACATTGATACTAGTGATGGGCTTCAAGAATACATCACAATTCAATGGCAAAATTTCTCTCGGAGGCAGAATTTGGACTATGAAGGAGTTCCCTTCAGATGCAGGAGATGCCACAAGGTTGGATATCTCTATAAGGATTTCCCTCTCATTAATAACAAAGGAAGGGGATAAGCTGGAAGGACAATTCCCCCAAAGACAGTTCAAGACCAGGGGGAGTAGCCCCTCAACAAAGAAGAAGGGAACCAAGTTGATCCATCTCATGCAGACATGGCTCTCTCTCAGGGGACCCCGAAGAAACGCGATAGGCCTCCCCTTCGACCTCCCTCTCCTCCTCTCACTAGGGCAACAACTACTGCTGGGGTAGTGGTTTCTTCGGGTATGACTTTCAACTCTCATATTCCCTCTAATTTGCATGATTTCGATGGTTTAAATGAAATTTCGGTTGCTAGTATAATAAATGGAATCGGTGACAATCCCTTCCATTCCACTCTGGCTGGCTCCTCTCACTCACCTATTCACACCTTCTTTGAAACCACTCCATCTCTCCCGGATCCCCCCCTAACATCACTCCTATACCTTAAGCTGGACCTTCTTCCCCATGTTACTAGACTCGATCCAAGGCTAAGCAGAAGTTAAAGACCCTGGATCATTTCGGGCATGATCTACTTTTATGCCCTTTTCCTCCTAAGCTTCCTTGGGGATGCCCCTCCCTCTCAAAGGCACAATTTCGGGCTGGAGGTGAGATCGCCTTGGGCAGGCAATCAACCATTCACAGGGCACTTAGAGCATCGAATCCCTCATCTGACCTCCCCCCATGAAGATTGCCTCTTTCAAATGTAGAGGGTTGGCTAGACCCAAAAAAAAACTAGCCCTTCCCAGAATGATCCTTACCTCTCCTGTTGATGTCATCTTCCTCGAAGAAACCTTGGGGCCTGCTGAATCCATTACACACTTCCTTGAGGATATGTTCCCTAAATGGAAATTTATAGGCTTAGATGCTAATGGAAGATCCAGAGGTCTTGCCCTGGGATACAACAATCGCACCATAAATCTCAGTAGCTGTTGGGGAGGACATGGGCATATTAGGGCAGACCTTTTTTCATCTGATTTGGGCTTGGAGGTGCAAGTCATAAATATATATGGGCCTTTCCAACACATGCCTGCCTTCTGGGACAATCTCCTCAGCTCAAAAGTTTTTCAGAAAGATTACTTAATCTTGGGAGGGGACCTAAATTTCTCCGTTGGACAGTCTGAGTCCTGGGGACATCATGCACAACTGGATCCCTTATCTACCTATTTCGAGAACCTTTTGGACTCCCATAACTTGCTGGACATCCCCTCAGCCAAGCTCTTACCTACCAGGAGGAACAATAGAGCCGGAAAGGATTGTCTTGCTTGAAGACTTGATCGTTTCTTCATAAAGGAAGGACTTCTGACCTTGGGTCTTCTTCATAGACAGTGGGTGGGATCGGAAGGAGTCTTTGACCATCTACCTATATTCATGGAGATCAGTGGGGGGCCTCGGAAACCCAAGGGACCTTTTAAGTTTAGCTCCTCTTGGTTAAAGGACCCCACATATATTCACATGATCAAGGAATTCTGGAAGACACATCCCTCAGATGCTGGTGGGAACATAATAGAGGGTTTCACCCACAACCTTATTGATATGAAGAGACTATCCAAAACCTGGGCTCATAACAAGAGAAAAAAAGATGATCAAACTCTAATGAATGTTGAGAAGGAAATTGCCGAGTTTGAAAGAAACCTGGAAGGGGCCTATAGAGTGATTGAACAAAAGAACAAACTCACTGAGCTATATGCCACCAGAAGGAATATCCTTAGGGATCATGAAGAAGCATGGAGGCTGAGAAGTAGGGCGATCTGGCTACTCGAGGGAGATGACAATACTAAGTTCTATCATAAGTTTGCAAATGGCAGGAAAGCTATTAATACCATTTGGCAGCTCTTGAATGAACAAGGTCAATCTGTTAATACCTTCCCTCACCTAGCATCTTTGACGACATCACATTTTAAACAGACTTACAACCCCTCCCCCAAGTACAAATCTAGCCGAAATTATACAAGTAGCTCAATTATTCCCTCGATTTGTGGATCAGGAGGCAGGCAGGGAATTGACTAAGGAAATCTCTATAGGGGAATTAGAAGCCACAATCATATGGTTTAAGAAGGATAAGAGCCCAGGGCCAGACGGTTGGTCGATCGAGTTCTATTCAGATTTTTTTGAAACCCTGGGGATGGATCTTCTTAAAGTTATTGAACACTCCAGAACTAGTGGAAAGATTCTTGAATCCTTCACCTCCACTTTTATCGCCCTCATTCCAAAATCTTACAACCCCTTTACCTTTGACGACTACATACCTATTTCATTATGAAATTGCATCTATAAGATCGTGGCGAAGATTGTTGCAAATCGGTTGTGGCCCATCCTATCCAAATATATATCACTGGAGCAATTTTCCTTTCTACAAGATCGTCAAATCCATGAGGCAGTGGGAACTGCCCAAGAAGTCCTACTCTCTCTACACTCTAAGAAAATCAAAGGTATGATCTTAAAGGTAGACCTCTCAAAAGCCTTTGACAGAGCAAACTAGTTGTATATAATAATTCTTCTAACCCACCTAGGGTTCCCTTTTGATTTCATTAAATGGATCATGAGCTGCATCACTAACATACCTTTCAACGCGCTTATCAATGGAGCAACTTCTCGTTTTCTTTTTTTATTCTGAAAGAGGTCTCAGACAGGGTTGCCCACTATCCCCTTTACTTTTTCTTCTGATAATGGAAGGTCACAATAGACTGGTCAAAGAAGAGTTTAGAAGGGGTAGACTAAAGGGAATAAAAATAACGGATGATTGCACATTGACTCATCTGTTGTTTGTGGATGATGTCCTACTATTTCTTAATGGAAGCATAGGAGACTTGACAATCATGAAGAACACATTTGCACTATTCCAAACAACCACTGGTATGACTGTTAACTGTAACAAGTCGACCCTCACAGAGGCTGGTTCTCCACATGAAATCCATTATGCGCTGCAAAGGTTCCAATACACTCTTCTTAGGCTGGAAGATGAACTCAGATATCTGGGCTACAAGCTGAAACCTCTGGGGTACAAGATCACATATTGGACCTAGCTCATTTCCAAAATGGAGAAAAGACTTAACATTTGGTACTACAAATACCTCTCCAGGGCGAGCAAACCCATACTCATCAAAGCTATCCTTGAGGCCACCTCGGTTTACTGGATGTCACTGACATGGATCCCCCGGGGTATACTCTCCAGAATATAGGCCTTATGCTGTAGATTCCTTTGGAAGGTACAACAGGTAAGAAGAATATTCACATGGGTAAAGTGGGAGGCCCTAAATCTGCCCAAGAAATGGGGAAGATGGGGCATAAAGAAACTAGAAGATTTCTCCACAGCTTTGGCAGTGAAACTAGGGTGGCAACTTATTACATCAAACAATCTATGGACTAGGGTGGCCGTTTCAAAATATATTTCCCCCTCAAACCCAATGGATTGGTTAAGCCAATCGAAAAGACTCCACTCAGGGGTTTCAATCATATGGAAGGCAGTAATAAAATCTCTTGACATCATCAGGGTTGGCATCACATGGAAAATACAGTCCGAAATGAAGGTGAGGATTGGTTTGGATCCATGGATTGGATGCAGGAATTTACACAGGCTGCCAGATGACCTCAGATCCTTTCTCAGAGATAACAATATCACCCATGTTGGCCACATAGCAGACCTTGAAAATTCCACCCTATTTTAGCAAGCCTGGAAAACGGCTTAGAGACTGAACATTCCCCATCAATGGACACATCAGTGGAATACTTACATCAGGGTCCTCACTGAGGCTCATATCCGGATTAGTGAGGGAGAAGATGAAGTCATTTGGGCACTCTCAAAAGCAGGGAAATACACACCAAAGGAGGGATACCATGTTTTAGTTGAAGATCGCCACCCACAAGCCTTAGAGTCATGGTGGAAGCATTTGTGG
This sequence comes from Pinus taeda, assembly GCA_000404065.3. NCBI lineage: Eukaryota > Viridiplantae > Streptophyta > Pinopsida > Pinales > Pinaceae > Pinus > Pinus taeda. Next base: position 92,050 of record APFE030480345.1, on the reverse strand, counting down.
AAGCTAAACGTCCCCCCCAGGAGCAAACTTCTCATGCGGACCATACTTAAAAACAAAATCCCCACTGGAGACAATCTACTCAAGTGAGCTCATCATGGCCCTTTCTGGTGTCACCTGTGTAAATGCAACAATGAATCTGTCTCACATCTATTTATTGAATGTCAATCTTCCCAAGACCTGTGGCAATCGATATCAGCCGTGATTTCATCCCTGATTAGGTGGTAAGGCGCATCTGTGAAGGAGACCTGGTCGACCTAGTGGATAAGCGCTGATCCGAAAAAGCTCAAAAATCTCCCATTACTTATATGTTGGGGACTGTGGATTGCCCGCAATAATCTCATTTTCCATAACTCCATGCCACATTGGCCCTCCATTGCTTCCCGTATCATCTCTGACTATTCCATCATACCAGACGACGAGGAGATGACTTGACCCCGAACCATCATACCTGAATCCATAAACCGTACAAAGCCTTGGGCTTATTTTGATGGTTCTGCCCAAGAGGAAGAATGCGAGGGAGGGGCCATACTTAACTTCACTGCTTCACGTTCCTTCCATATTCAAATCGGTCTAGGTGGGGGCACAAATAACTATGCAGAACTATCCTCTGTAAAATTCCTCATACAACATGCACTACAAATCCAATGTCGAGACCTCCAACTCTTTGGAGGCTAAAAAATTGTTTGTGATTGGATAAACAAAAAAACTAGATGTTCTGCATACACATTATCACATATTCTGGAAGAGGCTTATCGTCTTATTACTTATTTTAACACATTTACATGTCATCACATTTACAGGGAGCGAAACGCAGATGCTGACAGATTATCCAAAGAAGCTACGCACATGCCACCCGACATTTGGATGATCCAAGAACATAGAGAAGGGAACTTTTACCAGTACTACCATCGGCCCTTCATGGACATAGATGCTCTAGCAAGCTCACAGAGAGCTTAGATCATGTAAATTTTTTTGCTTTAAGTTACCATATGTAAATATTCATATGTTTTTTCTCAATTTCAGCAAGACCTATGGACATGCTATATGGCTATAGTTATTCGTATTTTGGTAAAATCAGTATGATGAACACATCAGAAAATGATGCCTCCTTGCATGGACAAAAGGCATCAATATCTGGTTTTTTTTGGAACCTTATTTGTCTGACATGCACAGCCTCTTACAGCATATGCTTTTGCATATACAACATGTAATTTTTCTATCAATGAAAATTACATTTTTTCCAAAGGGAAAAAAAAAAAAAACATTTTAATAATGGTTTTACAAATATTTATGAAGGTACATGTTGGTGAGAGGTCATGAAAACTATTAACCATTAATTGAGAAATTGTGAAGATAAGGATTGAACAACAAACGCTAGGGGAAGGAGGCTAGTGGTTGTGTGGCCTCCCTATGTGGACATAAAGCGACCCCGGGTTGGCCAAATAAGTTGTACGAAAGGATGCCATCTTGCTCTGCCACTTGTCTCCATCGCGTCATACAACCCATCTCGATGTCTTCGTGCCGCTTAGGGTTCCTATATGGGCTACTTTTGAAGGTTTTTTGCCTCCCTGTTCATTGTTTTTCAGGCCCGAAACCTCTTTGTTTTGTTCTTCCGATTCTTGTGTGTGAGGTGTCCATTTCTGGTGTTTGCTTCTCGCACGTAATGGCATGTTGTTCAATTAAGATGTTGTGTTGTTCGGCTACAGATGTCTATTGTTCGGCCATAGAGGTCTGTTGTTCGGCCACAGAGGTGGGGTGTGGGTGCAGTGAAGGGTTTCAGTTCTTGGGTGGGACGACACTGTTGCAGGTTTCTATTTCCTCGACTCTGGTTCAAAATTGGAGGGAACTTTGTTCCATTTCACTCGCTCGCTTGACCTTGTTCAACCTCGCACTAGACACAATGGTTGGCTCACTGTAGCAAGTGTTTCAAGGTTGGCTTCGTCGTTCTCTGGTAGGATTCTTCATGTTGCCAACCATACCTGAAATTGTGTTTGTCAACACATCAATTTGATTGGTATTCACACCATTCTATGGATTCTGTGGGTTATTCTGTGGCATTTGTGGCTTCTGTGGATTTAGGGTTGTTCTATGGCATTTGTGGCTACCAAAATTGGTGGCTTCTATGGCTTAGGTTGAGATAAAATTTAGGGGTTTTCCACTGGTTAAAGGGTTTTAACAAATATTTGGGATTTGGGGTTTTTTTTTTGTGGCTGCCAGAATTGGTGAATTTTATGGTTTCTATGGCTTAGGTTGAGAAATTTTTTGGGGGTTTTCCATTGTTTAAAGGGTTTTATGGGTTATTTAGGATTCGAGGTTTTCTTGTGGCTCAGGTTGAGATAAAATTTGGGGGTTTTCCACTAGTTAAATGGTTTTATGGGATATTTGAGATTTGGGGTTTTTGTGTGGCTTCTATGGGTTTTTATGTGGATTTTGTGGCTTCTATGGATTTAGGGTTTTCTCGTGGCTACCATAAGTGGTGGCTTAGAGGCCGAGACAAAATTTGGGGGTTTGCAAAATAAAATTAAAATTTGGGGCTGCCTACATTTATTTCTCATGTGAGCCTGTCTTTTGGGATGTAAATTAATTTTGTATATCACTCCAAAGCACTATTTTTTATTTCTGATGTGAGCCTTTGATTTCTGATGCCATCCTTTGATTTATGAATTTCATATTTCATGATATGAGATGAGTACCTGCAAGAATTGAAAAACTTTAAAAATAACCAATAATTTGATTTGCTACATTGAGAAAAGTTTGTAACCTGAATGATTGTTACAAAGGGTTCTGATATAAATCTAATATAAAGGTGTAATTGTTAGGTCCTGTAAATCGTGAGTGGAATAGATGTTGGTATTCTATACACTTCTTTGTGATGACTGCATACTAAGAAGTTAGAATGGAGATATCTTTGTGTTTCTTGCCTTGTTTGCAGCTGACATATATTTTGAGACCTTCACCATGTGCCATATATTCTGAGACCATTATGTTGCTTCATCAATAATAACCTTGACTGTTAGTGAACCTCCCTCACCCTCTTCAATTATATTCAACACACCCTCTTGTAATAATAGAGCTTCCATCAAATTTCTTATTCATTTTTCTGTATTTGTACTGGAAATAAACATATACAAATTGAGTTCTTACATGTATAGTTTTGTCCATGATTTGGGTAGTAGTAGTGAGTTTTTCAACTTATATTTTCTGTTTTCCCACTCTATAATAAGCTTAGAGTCCCCCATTATCCGAAGACTGCTAAGACCTCCTCCTGAAGTCAGTATAGATTTCCATATGCTATAACATAGGGAATGTTGTTGCTTGAATTTGAGGGGATTATTATGACAAGAGCTTTGATATGCTACAATATTGTTTGATGTTTCTAACTTACTGAGTATTGCTATGTCTTGCATGTTGAATGGTCGATGCCACCATTAAGGTTTTGCAGATATATTGTCCCAATGAAAATGCTACTTTTAGTTTGCTGTTGATTTTAATATGCAGAGATATATTGATTGCAGGGAAGGTCTTTACTCATTGTGAAAGGGTGTAGTGTGATGATTGATGGTTTGCTATTGGATGCACAAGTTACTCATTAAAATCCATGTCTTCCATTTAAAAATCCTTCATACTCATTAAAAATTCCTTATGGAATTGTTGGTTGGGATCATCTAATTTGAATCCACCACAGGGAATGTTTATACCTGTGGGCTGCTACTTAAGATCCCACTTCGAGGGATCGTTAGAGGGTTCATGTGTCATTAGCATTGTAAATGGATCATAATTCTCATCTAATACATTTCTCTCAATTCTTCTATGCACAATTGTAGTAGTTTTTAATTATTACAAAAAACTTCTATCATGATCATCACTAATTGTTTTAGTCTCTGTTACATGTGACTTCTTGTGTTTGCTTCTTCTGTTTTTTTAATCTCTTTCTAGAGTTATTTTTCCTCAACTTATCATTTGAAAAACTAGTTAATAGTTTTGGAATGCGAGGTCTTCCAAAGGGGTTTGTTAGAGTGTACATGTGTCATGAGCATTGTCAATGGATCATGATTCTCATCTAAGACATTTCTCTCACATTTGTTAAACAAAACTATAATAATTTTTGGATCCATACATAAAACTGAAAGGGTGTAACCTAGATCAGGATGAAAATGGAGCTTTATATATTTGATTTTAACATAACCTCATCTACTTGGTGTATCAACTCATGCAGTCATTATTGAATTTAAATCCAATATAAGAAGTTGATTATTTTATTGTTCATACTTTTCAATGGTCTCCTCAACTAGAAGTTAGGAGGTATATGATGAGTCCTTAGTTGAGCTTCTAGGATCGTGATTCATATGTGAATCAATACTTGTCTTCTTTTTGTTTGCTGATATGTTGTCCAACTACTTGCATGTGTAATCAACCATGAATGTCAAGGCAGAACTACAACTTTATGTGTAATTAACCTTGAGAATATCTCTGTATGTGTTTGCTGGTATACGTATCCATGAATGTTTGTGCTCTATATGTGTTTGTTGGTATATGTATCCACGAATGTATGTACTCACTACTTTTAGTTGGCAACTACAAAAAAAGCACATGCAATCAAAGGCTAAGCACAATAAATCGTAAGTAACCCATAATTGAACATAGTGTATATGTAACTATTATATTAAACCATATGTTTCATTGTTTTTTGGATTGTATCCAAAATGGCCATGTAACATGCAGGCAACTATTTCCTTACAAAATCGACATTGCAATGTGGTTACAAACAAATAAGCCATGCCACCCTTATGGTTGATGACCTCCATTTTCTGCATTGCCCAAACTTGTTGAGTTTTCTATCTGAGCCAAGTTGTTGCCATATGCTTGAGTCTAGTTTACTCCTTGTAGCCAATGAGTAGCTGAATTTTCCACTTGTGCTACTAACCCCAACACTAAGTGGAGGTGTACTATAATACATAGGATTACCCCTGCACTGGTAGGTGTATAGGAGGTGTGTATAACCCCTGGCTGATAGTGGGGGACATGGATGTTAATCAGGTCATGGTACAATGGTGTATGATCTATAATGTGGTCCTAAGTGTTGGACATCATCTTGTTTGCTTCCAACTAGATTGCACCATACTCTTCTCTGTTTGTCACCCCTCCTTTTTCCAACACTTGTTGATCCTTTCTTGCCTCCCTCTCTTGCCTTGCCAATTTTTTTTTTATGTTCCTTATCTTCCCTTGTTTTTTGTCTTTCGAGCCTTTCCTCTTCCCAAGCTTATACTACTACAATCCTTGCATCTCTCTTTTCCTTGGCCAACTCCTTCTTTCTCTGTTTAGATTCTTGAATATCAAGTTTTTTACGTTCATAATTAAACATTAGGTTCATATATTCTTCAAAGGTGAGTAACTGTGAACCCCTCTCTAATGAAGATAGTATGTTGATGAATTCTTTGATGAGGCCTTCACTCTCTTTACTGGTAGCTTTAGAAACAAACCTACCAATTATTGTTTGCTTCATTGTCGCATGTTCCTCATGGCTTGACACTTGCCTTTCAACCTCCAAGAAACCTGATTGAACCCCATTGTTGTCTTCGTCTGGTACTTCACTCTGAATAGACTCTTCTTCCAGTGATCCATTGTCAACAAAATAATGAACAAGTTCAATGTTCAACTGTACTGGTTGTGAAGGAATGGCCATGATTTCCTCATTGGTGGATGACACATTATGTTTGTTGTTATTCATCATGGCCTCTGCCAACCATGATGGCAGGGTTACTTGGGTTGGCATGCTTAATTGGTCATTGTCGATTCATGTTACATTATCATTTGAAACCACATTTTCATTGTCATTTGCATGATGAATTGCCTCATTTGGAATATCACATGCAAATTTTGGTAGGTGCTTCAGTGGGTGTGGCAACCTCCATGTTATGGTCAATTGGGTCATCACTAAATTGCGTCTCACTTACATGTTCATCATCATCACCATAGATGTTCCCTTGAGAAATGGATATCGTACCTTCAACATCAATAACATCTTCTTGCTAATCCACATCTGCTTGGGCATCAACTTGGTCATGTAAGTCCTCCACTTCTTGACCTTCCACAACAAATGCTTGGCTACAACTAGTATCATGAATAAGAGCATCAACATTCAGTGGCCAAATTCCAGCCCTCCTAAATCCAACTTTGATACTAGAAGGTGTTAGAGACCTTTTAAATGCTTTACTTGCAAGCTTAGCTAGCTTAAACCTTTTTACCTCCACCCCCAAATTATTTGCCATCCATGAAGCTCGCTCTGCCCTGAAATAGTTCTTGAAAGGCCCAAACATGTTGACATCAAGGGGTTGCAATCTGTGAGTGGTATGATTTGGCAGTGTTAATTGGTCAATGCCCAAATGGTTGGCCTCCTCAATTGTATGCACAACCATGTGGCTTCCATGACCATCTAAAACTAGTATGTGTCTACTTTCAGGTGAGACACTACCTGACACAAATGCAAGAAAGTGAAAAATCCAATTCAAGAAGAGTTCCTTTATCATCCATGCATGGGGATGTGCAACCATGCATGCACCTAGTTCACAATTATGTATATAGTTTTTAAGTTGAGTTTTACCTTTGAATAAATAAAAACTCAAGATTAAAGAACCAATTGCATTGACACAACAAAAAATAGTGATCCACTCCCTACTCCTATGCAAAATTTTCGGCACATTTATGCTCCCTCTCTTGGAAATTACCTGCTTGCCACAATTCCTTCTAGCCTGTAAGACTGTTTCGTCATAGTTCCAGATATGGTTTGGGGCATAAGAGTGTTTCTCATATGCACGAGAAATGGTGTCATAGAACTTAGACACAATTGCAGGGTGTAAATTTAAAGCCCTGTCTATGTCAATGCTCTTAGCTGTTCGTAACACAAAGTCTGGATGCCATTTTTTAAACCCACTCCACTAAGATTTACTAGGAAACCCATCTTTGAAGGGGTTTGGCCTCCCTTGACAAATTTGAGCTACTATGGATTTCAGTTGTATCAACTCTAACCCATGTACCAATTTGGACATCTCCTTACACCACACAACCACCTTGATCTCCTCCTCTTCAGTCATAACTATAGCAGGCCCTCTATGCTTTATATGAGTGAGCCCATTAATCTAATAATGTATGCTTAAGGTTGCAATTCCATTTTTTTTGCAGATGCACGTACTGAATATCCCCTAAACTCTATGTCATCAATTGTAGCTAACATGTCTTCCGTTGTCCACCCTCTTATGGCACTGATCTTCTTCATTGAGCTTGCACCTTGTATTGTGGTTGAGGGTGGCTCTGTGGTAGATGGCGAGACAATAGGATCTGCCACCACATGAGCATTCTCAACATCATTTCTAGGAGCATTGGCAACATTCACATCATCCACCATTTCATCTTTTGATGAAGTGCATTGCAGTTGGACACCCTTGGTCCCTCGCCTCCTCCTGTTCATTATCCGATCAACAATTGAAACTTGTGGCATGGATGCAACAACTTGCATATTGTTAAAATTTATTTGTGTCAATGGAAATTGTTCCATCAATAGAAACTTAATCTTATTTGAATAAGTATGTTATTTGGATATGAAATTTAAATATGAAAAGGTTAAGTTGAATAAGAATTTTGAATACCTGCAACCTGCATATATTTGAATAAGAAATTTATGTGTTTGCAACTTGCATATATCGATGAATGTTATTTGAATATCTGATTAATGGTTCGGTCTGTGGCAACGGTTCTTTTGAGATTTAATTTCTTGGGATCCCTTGCTTATGTGTTTTGTTCGGATTCTCTGGTATTTTTTGTCTTTGTTGTCCTATTTATGTTTTCTTTTCCAGCTGCCTATATATCCCATTTCTGAGCTGTGTCTCCCGATCGGCTAACACCTATGATTTGAATCTATCGCATAGATAGAAGTTTGAACATAGAATAAAGAGTTGCCTTCTAGCGAATCAATAGCAAATGCGTTTTTAGGCAATTATACTTTTCTTGGTTAGCTATTCATTATGCATATAAGGCATTATGCTGTCTATCCCTAAGCGAAAAAACAAAGGTCTTATTGGCACCATGGGATGTTATCCTTCAGGTATATCTTTCCAGTCTTGGACTGCTTGCATGTGGTCCCAGGCCCTAAATTTTTGGGATAACATGGGTTTTTTTTCTAAGTCCTTCTTTGTACTTCGCTAAATTTGGCTTTTGTCTAGGCTAGTTATTTTCGGTTGAATTCTTTTTTGGCTATAAGCGATCATGACTCTTTGGGTTAAGACCTTTGATATTGTCAACATCCTCTAATTAATGAAGGTTATTCTGTTGTTTTTTTTCTTCTGAAAAAAATCAATGAATGTTATTTAAAAAGGAAATTTGAATTCCTTCTTGTAGATTCCATGAGTTCATGATGCTTTCCCTACTTGTTGAAGATCTATAAGGGAATTTTTGTAAAACTAAATTGTGGTTTGGGCATGATTAAATTTTTTTCTGCAATTTCACACACAATAGCTTCATACTGTAAATTAATGGAAGATTAAAAAACACAAAAATAAAAATAAAAATAAAAATTGAAATGTACACTGTAAATTAATGAAAGATTAAAAAACCAGAAAGAAAAAAATTGAAGTGTTCAAACCTGATTACATTGTGCACATAGTCTCTGATGGTATGCTCCAGCCGTAAATGAATAGAATGAAAGTTTAAAATGCAATTCAGTAAGGGTTGAGGTTGTTTTATAGTTTTTCATTGATGAATTTGATTGGTAGGGAGGATTGTCATGGATTACCTTTTTTGTAGAGTTTCAGATGCAGAAAATTTGGAACAAACACTTCACATAAAACTAATCATGCATTTACATAAGATTGCCATGTAAAAATAGACAAATAGAGCACTGCAATCTCATAACATAATAAATAAGAAAACTCTCAGCTTTATTATATTAGATAACTGGGGTTTTACATGCACATACAACCCATACAATTGAGATAATCTGGCCTCAAACAGATCTACAACAAAGCCACAAATCGACCTCCAAACAACTGAAAAAAATACCCTACAACCTGTGAACCCTGAATGGATTCACTAAGGGAAGAGATGGGTGCTCGCCCAATCTCTCTATTTCACCCAAGGGTTTTTGTCCTGGGACTACCAATGGAGTAGAGAACCAGGTTCTCAACCTCTCATACAAGAAACAATATCAAAACCAAGATATCCTCCAATGGCCTCCTCCTCCTATTTTATAGATATGATGGACCCCTCTAGAATCTTTTATTTTAATATTATTTTAATCACAGAGCACTTTTCTCTCTTTTATTTTAATTAAAGTATTATTTTTAATGTGGAAAAGGGAAAATTGGCCACCATGTCTCCTCAGGTCACTAAAACTCCTATTCAAAAGTCCCATCATGTAGATCTTCTCGTTCTAGTTCCAATGAGCTATTACACTGATGTGCTCCATCAATTAATCTCCCCAGAATGCCACCTCAAGCATAATTAATTAAATTATGCCCAATAATAATGCTGATTTTTGAAAGTTGTCAGAATGCAATAGAATGAAAGACAAATTATGTTGATGATGGAATATGCCATGTGAATGCCATCAAATTCCATAAAAACTCCTCAAAACTCCATTGGGACCCTTGATGACATAAACTTGCTCCACTGACCTAGCCATCTCCTCTCCTGGAAATCCACCCTGGCTATACTATGAAGAAAAATAAAAATGGGGAGATGATAGTCCTCCCACCCCAAGATTGCTTGCCCTCAAAAAATCCAAATATGTGGACCAATCTGGTGGCCGAACACCACCGAGACCCAATTACTGGATCCCATACGAATCACTGGTCCACATCATGTCTCCAAGCTATCGAAACATGACTAGATCCTCCAATACTTGGATCCCATGCCCATCTCTGACTTAACATACTGCAAGTAGATCCACCTGGATCCCAATGCCACCAAGAAAGAGCGTTAATGATACATGGCTCCTGTTGTGCTGTAGCTTCGACTGTGAATTCTACCCTACCTACTGTGTACCAATTCATCATCTCTCTCCAATCCAATCCTTGGCATACCCCAAGGTCAGTCTCACCATACTGATGTTGCCCCAAGGTATTGATGAGTGGCCAACCCACATTCTGCTGCCGACTGGAGCAGGTAATATCCCCCACCTCTAAGGGCTCCTGCAGTACACTGCTCCCGACTACAAATGATACTCCATCAATAGGATACCAACTCATGATCTCCTGCCAATCTAAGTCATGGAATCCTATGTAAGGAACAAGTCTACTATGATGATGTTGGTCCATGCTCAACTCATGCTTCCCTATTTGGTTGGTCAACAACATCCACCGAGAAAGTCCTTCCTCTCTCCCTGTAATGGGTACAAGTAGCCAAACTATGCTGCAAGCCCTATCTATGTACTCCTAGAGAGGGTTGATGCCTGAAAATGTTGCAGCTTGGCTAGCTGCCACTACACATGTTTGCACCTCATCAATGGGTAGACCCAAAGATGGATGCATTGCCATCTCCCTTGCCAGATAGGAAACTCCATGCTCTTCTAATCCACCAATCTCCTGCCAAATTGTCCTATCATACTCCAACATCTCCTGAGGACAAGTGTCAACAAACATCGTCACCCTGCCAGTTGCCTGTACATTTGTCTGCTCCTCATTAATGACTGACCCCAAGGGTTGCTGCTCATCCTCCATCATCACAGGTTCAATATGAACCTCCAACTAGCTCTCCCAAAAAGTCTCATCATGCATATTGTGCGCCTCATCCTCCTCAGTTGACTCACACTCCATCATATGCTACTCATGTTGACTCATCACTGGTGACACACTATCCTGAATGTCTCTCCTAGGACCCACAAACTGCTCATCATATGAATCTGCCCTGATGTCAATGACTCAACATGACTCATGCTCCTCTATGTGCTCTCTATGCTGAATCATCAACCACTCATCTGTTCCCTGATCTCTTTCCCACATGGGAACAATCAGTTGCTCCTCATACTCCTTTACCACATATGGATGCATATTTGGGCTACTGTCATCAACTCCATATGACCACTCATACCTCTCTAAAGTATCATCGTATGAACTCATTGACTCGTCCAACGAAGAGTCCTCATCCTAACAAACATAAAGAATATCTCCCTGCTCTACTGTTGTCATCTCCTTAGTGTCACTCAAGCATGAGTGGTCAGGTCCCCAAGGTCCTTTGCGGTTGAAGCAAAGTCCTTTCCTCCTCATCTCATTCTTGCTACATGAGCCCTCATACCTCAGTTGTTCCTCCCTAGTCAACTGTCTCCTGAACAACCCAATGTTCTGCTCAACCAACCTCTCAACTAGACCATAAGCAATAGGTGAGACCAACTGCTCTCTCCTCCAAACAAACAACAATCGAGACTGCAACTCCCGACAGATGTTATCACCAGCTCTCATACATGATGATAATATGGATTGCATGTGCGCTATGACTGTGTCAGAATGATGTTTCTTAATGCTGAAGAAACATTGGAACATCTGCAGGATCAAACTATCGCACTCAAGATCAAACATGATTTCATAAGTCTTAGCCATGGCCATAATTCGTAGAACGTGAAGTTTCTTTCCAAATGTAAGACCCTCACTGTTATCCAAATCTCGTAAATTTTCTACCATCAGCTCAAAGACTCTCCTCATAACAATATCATTGTAAGGAGCTATAGGTGCAATCAGTCTCATGATGCGACTGAGACAAGATGCAACTGAAAGCCTAACCCCTACACAAGGTTCCTCCAAGAACTTGGGTTGTATGAGAGCAAACATAGATGGTCTTAGAGCCCAAATTAATTTCTTCCCTTCCAGCTGGCTCACTTTAGAAAGGAGGACATCTAGTTCATCAAGTTTGAAGAGAATCTTCCATGCGACCCTCATGTGTTTCAAATCTGTCCCAAGTGCAAATATTTTGCATCTTATATCACACCTTTCCCGGCGCTGGTCTTGTTGAAGAATGGCATGGACCTCTCTAAAGAAAGGTCTGTTGTTCTGCTTGGGTTTTTGGTCCATAGAGGCACTGTGGTCTAAAGAATCAACTGTTGTACTTTTGTGCTGGTTTATAAGGTGTCTTAGGAACTCCATTGAGCATAATCAAGAAGATGCACGCATTCTATTATGACATCAAGACCTTGAAATACACAATCTTACTTGGCATACAATACTTTGTTTACTAACATAAAAGATTTTCCTAGCACAATTGTCACACACTCCGCTGAACTGTTAGATCCTATAATGCTTGTGACTTTGGCATATACATGGTATCTTTAAGTAACTATCATATAAAGTACTATAATGCTTGTGACTTTGGCATATACATGGTACCTTTAAGTAAATGTGATATAAAGTACCATGCTGCCAGCCTATGACAATTAAATGATTGACTTTTTTTTAGCAATAAATAAACAATACCAATGAGTTTTAGGGAGCACAATAAAATTTATGAACATAATATTAAAATCTGAACCTGGTACTCCTCTACGACAAAATACAACTCCCTTTCTTTTATACTACATAAGATGATAGGATGACTGTTCCACCAAACCCTTCTTCTATTGACAAACTGCTACATGTACATATCTGCTCATAGGTCACGAAGATACATTCTGTCCACTGATGTGCGCATTATATCGAGAAGCTACGACCGGAAACATCAAACTCTGAAATCATAAACTCAGCAATATGGCCCCCTTATGAATGCACCTTCGATCATCAAGAAACGCTGCCTCTTACCGATAATGAATGTTCCCCATGAATATTCTTCAGAAATTATACCATCCATCCCAGAATAGAGATATCGTGCATTCGTTCTTCCAATCACTTAATGAACACGACCAATTGCTAATATAACTTCAAGTGTGAAATACCAGCCGCCCAAGGTCTCAAGGAATCGTTCTCTGCCCCAATGTGGCTAGCTCTTCTCACTGATGGAGAAACTGTACCATGATCAAACTAGATGAGAAATTGCAGCTTCATAAGTGCACAGTTCATGTATGTATTGGCTGCTCAATCTGATTCATTGGCTGGAGGAAGAGCAACAGTCGGCTCCACTAGATTTAAGCTGCTCCAAATATGCGATCTCAACCAGTAAGAAATTGAACCCTCGCCCAGGATCGCAGTTCCTGCCAAACAAGAGCTCATGACTCTTTTAATTAAACTCGGTTGAGCTTCGTCCTTTGCAGATGGAAAATTCAGCTTACTGGCTCAGCAATCCGTTTGGCCAACAAATGCGACTCCCACGATGACAGCTCCTTGGCTCAACGTGTGATGTCTGGACAAGAGAATCTCAGTCAGAGAGTAGCTCGACCCTCTATGACATGTGATTTGGCCTTCATGTAAAACCGCCTCAAGCCATGCGTGTTCTTCCTGGTACCACTTGTGCTTTTGATAAAAATTTGGTTCACGACTTTAAATTCGCCGCTGATGGTTCTAGATTGCCATGAAAACGATCCCACATGCTGACAATCTTCGATCAACCGGGATAATAATTTTTGGCCATTTTAATAGTGCGATGGCACAAAAATAATCGGACCCACTTTAAAATAATTTGACTCTTGACTTTTCACAAATTTGGTTGGGTCAAAAAACATTAAACCAGCCCCACTCGGAAAGTATTTGATTCGACCGTCAATTTTCTTCAGGAAAACCTTGTCGCTCCTGAATAATCGACCTATAATCAACCTGGAATTATGTGATTGGCACAACCAAATAAACATTCACAACCTTACAATCGCACTTTGACATTTAAAAAATTTGCGGGCTCCTCATAAAATAATTTTGACAGCCGCATCCTTCATGACCTCTTTATCAATTTGTCGGATTGTTTAATAGGAAAATTTGTCGAGCCCTCAAATTGGAACCCTTAAACTCGACTTTTGGCTCAAATTTGATCGGCAAGTTAAACCTTCAGGTTGGTAGGAACACAAGTTCTGATAGCACTGAAGTGTCCCGGATGCAGAAAATTTGGAACGTACACATCAAATAAAATTAATCATGTATCTAACAAAATATTACCATGTAAATAAGACAAATAAAGCATTGCAATCTCATAACATAATAAAAAGGAAAACTCTTAGCTTTATTATATTAGATAACTAGGGTTTTACATGCACATACAACTTATACAACTGAGGTAATGTGGACTCAAACAGATCTACAACAATGCCACAAACCGATCTCCAAACAACTGAAAAACAATACACTACAACTGTGAACCTTGAATGGATTCACCAAGGGAAGAGATGGGTGCTCACCTAATCTCTCTATATCACCCGAGGGTTTTCAGAGTAGAGAATCGGGTTCTCAACCTCTCACACAAAAAACAATATCAAAACCAAGATATCCTCTAATGACCTCCTCCTCCTCTTTTATAGATCTCATGGACCCCTCTAGAATCTTCTATTTTATTATTATTTTAATCATGGAGTACTTTTCCCTCTATTATTTTAATTAAAATATTCTTTTTAATCTAAGTCACCTGACACGAGGATTTGGGATTCGTAGAATACAGGAATTCAAGAGTCGAATTCAGACACATTGACCCTTCAGAACAAAGACAAGTAGGATTCATATATAATATATTTTTTTATAAATATATATATTAAAAACTAGATATTTCTTACAGAAATTCTCATTAATAATACAAATTCATTGATTTCAAACATAGATAATCTAGATGTTAGTTTTATTATTTACAAAGTAAGTTAGTAATAGTAACATTATAGCAATTAGCATGCATAGTACATACCAAATTCAAATACATCAACATGTCACATAAAATGATAAATCATGATTCATAAATGAAAGACAACTTACAACTACAAGATAGTAAGATAAAGACACTAACAACTGTAGTTTTCTCATTAAGTCATCAAATCAAAATGTGTTACATAGGTAGTGCAATGGCAATGCCACAATGGCGAATAGAAATAGAAAATATAAAACAACTACAGGTATACAAGCCTCAAGGCAATAGGTAGTCGGAGCCCATGACTCATGAGTCAACAATTCTCATAATCATCATCAGAATTAGGATCAATGTCCTCATCATCATGGTCACCACTGCTCTCCTCTGTATCGTCCTCCTCCCCGATATCCATAGTCACCTCTGCATCTACTAGTGTGGAGGATGACCCCTTGAAAATATCATCGTCATCAAATCTAACAGGCTCTAGCACTGGATCATTAAGATCCATGTTGGCCAATGCCAACTCAACACTGCTGTCCAGACCCATATCATCAGGAAAGACATCCCACATCTTTGTCTTTCCCCTCAACCACTCTTCCCTCTGCCTGTAAATAAGACGATGGTTGGTGTGCACATACACCATTGTCTCTGCCCTAGACTGCTCAAGCTTGCTCTTCTTCACATCATACAAATTCCCATATGTGCTCTAATTCCTCTAGCAACAAGAGGATGAAGTCACCTGAGAGAGGAGCTTCATGCTAACTGCTGAAGAGGAGGGCTTGTTGCCCCATGATTTTCCCACCAAGAATAGGGCTTCTTAGCCCCCTGTCTCTAATCACATCATATCCTGCAAATCGACCAGTGCCAATGGAAAACTCTGTAAAGGCATCCTCCACCTCATCAAGGGATGCCTCGTCCTGGGAAACCCGCCTGAATGCATCTTTCCTCCCCTGTGAGATTTCACCATCCAGGTGAGGAGGGAATTTGCAGGAAGGTCCACCATTCAGCCACTCATGGTTGTAGTATTTTGGGTTCAATGAGTGAGCCAAACAATGTAAAGGTATACAATTCTTGTTCCATCTGCTGACAAGAATATCCTGTATAGTACCAAAGAAGGCCTCTGGTGATGTCTCATACTCGGGGCACTCACTCTGTAGAATAATGCTCCTCACAGACTCAATCATGGAATCCCATCCCTCATAAAC